>MJUU01043739.1:0-19993 GCA_002080025.1 Modiolus philippinarum | reverse complement strand
TTTCGTCAAGCTTTTCTCTTCACTGGTAAATGATGCAAACATGAAATTTTGTCAGAAGCTTTGTATAGTCATGCCATATTGTGGGATGCATTTTCAAATTTGTCAGGATGAACTTCCTGTTTATCAACTTGGTCAATTTTTATTATTCTTTCTGACCTACACAACTATCGTCAAGCTTTTCTCTGCAATGAGTCAAGATACAAACTTGAAATTTTGTCAGAAGCTTTGTATAGGCCTGTCATGTTGTGGGATGCATTTTAAGACTTGTGGTGAACTACATTTTGTTTACCAACTTAGTTAGGCTATAAGATGCTTTAAGTTGAGAGCGGGGGTATTGCTAGTGAGCATTGGCTCACAGATCCCTTGTTCTGACATATACCTTGAATGTGTTCTCGGATGAATTTCCTTCGCTGTAGATTTTGACATTTTAGTGCCTTACGTACAATTTCGTCATCGATGTTGTATTCTTTTTATCAAACATCCCCCCTAATGACGTTTTGATTTAAATGGAATGCTATTCTTGTTGGCAGCACTATTTTTTAGTTAAATGATTTTTTTTACCCTCGAGTACGTCGAAGGTGTCTGAACCACTGATTCTTTGAACGGGATGAATTAAAATACATCTATGCCATTATCATTTGAATAGTTCAAAAGAACATATCCACCATTTTAAACAAGTGACTCGTGCCTTGTACCTGATACCTGTGTGCCAATTCTGTCAAATTGATGCGAACTTGATTTATTGACTTCATGTCATCAAGAAATCCCTTTTTGTCAAATTTACCATTTTGATTTCTCATATGTTTTTCGGGATTCTTGCCGTATGACAGTTTAGATATCTTGATTTGTTGAAAGGAATCTCAAGGGGAAGGGCAGACTGATTAAGTCATCCTAACCTTGCGAGAGCTCATGTTGCTTGTTTAACTGTTTTGTTCTTTTAATGATATTTTGGTAGTAAAATTCATGGATTCTGCTAAAGTATTTTTAAATTGATGTTAATGGTCTTTTCAATTACAGGGTCCAAGACATTGATAATTGTCATGGTGAATTCAAGATGAAGAACAACAATAAGGGCGGTGTTCCATTACTTGATTTTGCCGTGTATTTGTACAGACTTAGGGTCATGTTGCATTTACTCCATATTCCTTCATTGCTTACAGTTTTTGTTTTGCTCTTGTTTTGTTGAGTGGTAAGTGACAAAGCAAATCAAACAAAAATTTATTGCATAGTGTGTTTATTTTGACTGAATCATCATAACTTTTGTGTAAACATGAAAAATAGTAATTCGATATTTGGGATATGGGACATTTTCCAAGATCATGTTGTTGTCTTCCATTTTCTGCTTGTTGACAACATGTTTGCTAGGAGAAGAGCTCCGTGAACTTTGTTCTTTGACCATAAGAATTGTTGTTTTGTAGTATATATTGAAGGTCACGTAGTCCTGTAGTCGCACACATGCCATGTGTTGCAATTTTATCGTGTCATATTTACTCTTAAAATATTTTGAACGAGAAATTATCACTGACAAAGTTACAAAAAATCATTATGTCTTCCTTGGTTCAACAATATTGAAAATTAAACAATTTTGGTTTAACAATATTGATTAGTCTAGGAGAATGGAAATGCAGTATCAAATTAGTTATATTGCAACATCTTTTGCTATTTATCCCCGATATTCCTAGTCTTGACATCAATAATCTAAAGTGCAGTAAATACATCAGCAGTAGAGACGCAGAAAGTTTCATAGACTTATTTTTTTTTTTTTGTTTTTTTTTTCTTTTTGTTATTTCTTTTTATTTGAATGGGTAAGATGTGGATTTCTTTTAGGGATTTATTATTTTGGATCACATTTGACTATATTATGATGAACTATATATATGAGGAAATTCATGAACTTGACAATAATTAATATGATATTTATATCTCTAAAAACATGCAAATATTATAATTTCTGGTGCTGAAATCCCATTCCCTTATTTGTTGGGTCATTTTTATTTGAGTACACACATTTTTGAACTTGCTTGGATGTTTTTAAACATTCCCATTCTATAAAATAAAATCTGACAGCGATACTTCAAAAAAAAACTTTCATAAGAAATGTTTCAATCCGTATTGAAAGGACAAGTCAAAACTTATCATTTTTCATATTATCTTCCATTGAAGACTGTATAGACGTTGTGCACAGTGTTGGTGATACTCATTGATACAAGACATGACTGTGGAATGGGCATTGCAAGAATGAACAAATCGATGTCATATGGCATAATAACGTTAAATATAAGAATTCAATAACATAAATACAAGAAGACCTCTAGAGCCTGTATCGCTCACCTGGACCATGGCTGATGCAGATACATGTAGTAGTTTCAGAGACCTGAATGACATTCCCAATGTTCCCATCTTTGTTTGACAGGTTCCCCTAAATTCCAAATTTGAAAGAGATCTCCACAGTACTATTGTGGTCAAGTTGTTTTCAACTGGATATGTGATCTCAGAGATTCCTGTTAATGTTTTTTCAATAGGCTCCAATGTTAAACTATGTCCCTCGATGTAAAAACATCTTGGAGAAGGCACGGACCTGCAGGATACCTTTTTGGAAAGGACTATCTAAGGACCACAGAGTATGTTTGGTTCTAATTGGAATAGTAGTTTTTGATATCCTGATTGTGTTTTCCATAGAGTAAAGAGCTAAAGCAGTTAAGTATACTAAGTGAGAACCGAACCGGAATTAGTTTCCCACGGACGGCATTGCTTTATACCCTTTTTTCATGGGCATCAAAGGACTATTCGAAACTAGTTTGATTCTAATTGAACACAACGTTTCTGTGAAGATATTTGAAAAGTATTTTAAGATCTTAGTTCCTCTATCCATATTTTGCAGCATTTCTTCCGAAGTATACCCTACCAGGATTCAATTCAAGTATTCATATTTTTTTCGTGGACAAAAGGTTTGTTTTGTTTCCATTGATTTATTCACTTTTCAACCTTTTGGGGGCTTACTATATGGTGTGGGGTTCTCACAGTGTTGATGACCATATGGTGACCCCTAGATGTTTTGTTTTTGGTCGTTTTAACCTGGATATTGGATGTTGTCTCCTTGACATTTACCCCATTTCCTTTCTTTTTCATATGGATATGTGCTTCGTCTTAAAACAAATGCCCCTACTTCACCATTTTCTGTTCGCATATCACTTCTCATAAAGTGGAGATAACCTCCATGCTCTTTTACAAACGTCGCTCGCGACAAAGTCGTTCAGGTTTTAAATCAAACAATTTATTTAGTAAGATTTAAGGGGATTTATCTTAAAGTTCCTAATATTGTAACTGTTAAACTAACATTTATTCTATTGTGTTTTTAATATTTTACACATTTGTTTTTACTTGTTTAAAGCTATATGATTTAAAATTGATATGATTTCTTTATTTTAATTGTTAAATATACTGAACAGTTCTCGCCACCATAGAGCTGAAATATTGCTTAAGTTGGCGTAAAACATCAATTAATCAATTCCTGCTCTTTTACTGCTACTAGATATATGTTACTATAACTTTCGGATTGCTACTTGTCATAATCTCCTGGATAAGCCATCTATGCATCCATTTTTACATAATCAATACTTTATTTAGTTTGTTATAAGAATAAAAATGCCAGCAACAATTAGGTTCTCTTGCAGGATATTTTCTCATTTTCAGTCGTCGGCTTAATCTAATATTAGCCCCTTTTAGATCAGTGGTGTTTAGCATAAGTCGAATGTTTTTCTTATCGATGCATTCACCTTTAACCATTTATATATTCCCATGTTGAATTTACTTATAGACAAAGTCGAAAACGAATTGCAATTCGATTGATTGAATTAGTTCGAGTTTAAGGAGGCTCACTCCTGACATTGTTTATATCAAGGATTTTTTAAAACATATTTTAAATGATACAGCATTGTAGACTAAATGAAATGGTACAAAAAATGTATATTGGTTCGCATGCTTTTAATGGTGATACAAGACATTAAAAATTGGGCGAGAAATGGATTTCTCTGCATTTTCACTCAATTTAGCATAGGACTATTTTTTGTATAAAGCTAGAAGGTTATATCAAGAATTTTAAGAACTTATCAGGCGTCTTAATTTGACCTTCAACCATTGAACTGGAGAAAAACCAGAGGAGTTCAAAAATCTAACACGAATTCAGAATTGTGAGTGAGTGGGCCACCTTCATGTCCGGTGAGCAATATTTCAGCTATATCAGGAGGAGAACAAGTAAATCACTTCAAAAAAATGTAATGAAAGGAAAAAGAAGTAAAGGTGGGACAAAGAGTTTGTATTGCTACTGGAAAATGGGGAAATTAGGTAGGGGCAGGTAATTAAGCCTTCTATACGACACCCAGCGTGTCTGTCCTCTTTAGAGATAAATAGAAGGATACTTTATACTGCATGGAGCGTGGCGTTTCTCCGAACAGTTTTGGTCCGGATCGATGCTTCTCGTATTATGACTTGAGTACCCCGAATAGAAAGGGTATTGCCAAATCGACTAACTGGGGAAACAACCGACAGCTATGTACGCAGCGGGAGCCCCTTAAATCGATTCAAGTACTGGATTTGCTAATTCGAATAATACTTTCTTCGTGTATGACCTATCTGGCTTAATGTCTCAATCTGCTACAATAATATACGTACCCCATGATAACATATCAAAATATTTCTTCTCTTTTCTATGCACATTCATCATAAACAGAACAAAGTTTTAAACTGACACTTTTATGGAAGGACAGAGGTCATATTTGATGTTTTAAGAATTATATTTTGCTGGCATGAAATAGTTACTGCAGGATAAAACATCCTTTAGTCTATTTTGTATAAATATTAATTATATTTAATGCGCTGTATCTCCTCTTGTGTAAAGAGTGGATTTGGTGAAATAATTCCGCGCCAAAATGTGACAGTGCTAAATTTTAAGACGAATTGGAGAGTAGAACATGAAATAATGTCCCTTCTCTAAAGTGTGGTATTCTTAAAGAAATAAAAAGGAGATATGCCAACGTCCTGGCTCTGTCCTATTACTGTATCCTTAAACAATTTGGTTCCAACGATTTTTTTATACTATTAATAACGTGTTCAGGTTTTGGGTACTAGTCTGCTGGCGAAGTCTAAAGTGCCGAATATGAGCCCGTATCCCCGTGGTAGCAAAATCACAATTTTTAAACGCTTTTAATAGAAAAACTACAGCACTTCAAACAGAATATAAAAGTTATTCGGACTTCACAGGGGTATGGGTTCATATTTCCTGTCTGTGCCGCCCTATATATCCTCTTCGCCTAACGACTTAGGGGATATTAAACAGACAGTGAATATGAACCCATATCCCCTGTGAAAATTCCAGAATAACATATAATTTACGCTTTAGTCTCGTGTACGTTTCCTTTATATCCTAATATATAAGTATATGTAAGTATAAACTTACCATCCAAAAAGTGTCTTGTTGTTGACTTGTATGCATATGTGATCAAGTTAAAGCATAATGTAATAAATTGAGATAACATATAACTAATCCCAGACCACGGATTAGTAAACTGAGTTATTGGATTATTTATCCGATATGGCAGATTATTTATTCGAAACCACGAATAGGCAAACCGAAACAACAGATCATAAAACCGAGATAACGAATTACTTAACCGAGATAAGGGATTACTTAACCGAGATCACGAAGGTATAAGCCGATAACATGAATGTCCAACCCGAGATAAGGGATAGTAAACCGACTTAACGAATTACTAAACCGAGATAACAGATTACTTTTATTTATTTAAGGTCCGACAAAGAAATTGGTATAAATGTCTATAATGGGACAGAAATTCCCCAAACAACTTGGAGGTATTCATTAATGCATGTTCAATTTTAGTTTACGTTTGATTGAAATGCTATTGTGTAGTTATTGAATAATGTAATGTGTTTCATTCGTATGGAAATACGTTGTAGACTAATTGTTGAATAATATACATGTATTGCGTTCAATTGAGATAAAAATCTGTTATGGAGACGCACATCCAGTGCATTTGAATTAAACAAATCGGCAAAATAGTTGTGTTAAAAAAATAGACTAATAGAGATAAGGGTGAGAATCAGACGCAATATCTGCCAAGAATAAGGACCTATATACTTTATATTTCAGGAATATGATTTTTGCTTTCACAGTCTTATTCATGATTTTGAATGAAGGTTAGTACTTGAAGAATATTAGAAACTTCTCGCCAATTCGTAAATATATGATGGCTGTAGAGGTCATTTGTTATTTCATTGGGTACAGTCGTGAACTTCTTTATGGGTTTATAACACAATGTTCAATATCTCGACTTTAACATGTTTGATTCAAAAGACTATTCGTTTAATTCTTGCATGTAATTATTATTATCACTTTTTAGCAGAGTGCAACGAAGTTGCATTCGGCTTATGGTTTGGTGAAAGACGGACGGGCATGTGTAGGAAACGACATTACTGCGATACCGTCTTCATTTGCTTGAGTATTTGAAAATTAGATGCAGGTGTAAAAAATCTTTTAGAGTTTGAAATTGAGCAAAAGCAAATAAAATCTTCTCGAAAAGTAACATTATAACATGTTTTAAATTGTAGGTGATAAAGCCTACATTCACATGATCTGATTTGAATTAAATAAACATTTGTAGTGCTCATTCAGAAATATTCCTCATATAACCACTCTAAATAGCAAAGCTCATTGTTGAAGGCCTCATGTGACTTCAATATGAAGAACAACAATAGAAAGTATTGGACTAATTGCTTGGTTTTACAATATATTTGTACAGACTCTGTCTCCTGCATTAACTTCATACCAGTTGGATGTTTAATCAGCACATTCTTTTGGGTATGGTGTCCTTTAAGTCAAAAATAAGAGAAATTGAAAGTGGTAAGATTCAAAATGGTGGTAAGAAAACTTAAATTTGGAATTATTATAGTACATGTATTCAATATTTCTAACATTGCAATAAAACTTGACAGAATGATAGAGTAAAAAAAGATCGTATAATTAACAAAATCCATTTTTTTGTAAATTTACTGAGACTAATTAATATTGCGGGGATTTGGGCTGGTAACATTCATTTTAATACTTTCCCAACCATAAATAAATTGATCGGTTAGAGTCCAGTGAGCAATATTTCAGCTATATCAGGACGAGAATAAGTTAATCAATTAAAAGTCAAGAAGAAAGGAACAAAGGTTGAAGGGACAACTGGGGCAACGACTTTTGATTGCTACTGGAAAAGGGAAGAAATGGGTAGGGACAGGAAATTTAGCCTTCCGTACGACACCCAGTGCGTCTGCTCTCTTTAGAGAAATATAGAAGGGGTCTTTATACTGCGTGGAGTTTGGCGTTCTCCATACAGTTTGGCTACAATGGTTCGCGGTCAGGCTTTCTGTATTATGACCTGACTACTCCGCATAGACGGGGCATTCCTCATCAACCAACTGGGGACGCGCCAGGCAGGTTTGTAGCCAAAGCCCATGAAGACCGATTCAGGTGCCGCGCAACGATAAATAAAATAAAAGGGGTAACAGGAAAGATCTACAACGGCTGAAATTACAACTACATGCTACAATCCTCCCGGAAACTTCACAGGAAAATCATAAACAAGACAAAAGACAAACAAAAACAACGATAGGGACAAGGCGGACTTCATACGAGCAAAAGCAAAAGCCAGCGATAGGCTTAAACCCTTTTATTGGTGTCCAAACCTCCCCTTTCTCTGTCCCGTTTCCCTATAGTATAACAAATTTGAATTTGGTAAAGCTCTTAATGACCTTAAGGAAGGAAGAGTGGTATTCTAATTTAGTAAAATGAAATCAATATGAAACAACAAATAGTACTAAAATCATGACGTCAGCATAGCAACCCGCAGGTGACGCCTTCACAGTGATCCGACGATTTCGTGATACTGTCCAGTTTGGAGATACTGAGAATATCGGTATCTGTAGATCAAAGGAAGTTCATACAAACTATCGATAGATAGGTTTCTATTGGGTCTCAAATAATTAAGGTTATCGTTCACAAAGGGAGGTGATAAATTGGTGTTCTTAATTCTTAGCCTCTCTTATTTGTAATCTATATAAACGACCCGGTTACAGACTTACAGTCATAAATCATTTGGTGATAATACCAGTGTCTATCTCATAGTTAATAATCCTGTAGAATTTGTAGTTACACTAGGATAGGTGCATGACTGATCTTTGAAAGGGCTTGTTCAATTTAATTCCCAGAAAACAGAAACAATAACAATTTTGCGTCATTCGCCCTGAATAATATTAACACAACTTCAGTATTAGATTGATTGATTGATTAGTTAAAAGTTCAACTCCCATTAGAATTATTTCAGCTAAATCACGACGAGAACAAGTTAATCAATTCAAACAAATTATCAGCCAAAGAAAAAAATAAAGGTGGAAGAGGAAAATAAAGGTGGAAGGGGCAACGGGTTTTGATTGCCACTGGGAAAGGGGAGGAGTGGGTAGGAGCAGGAAATTAAGCCTACTACACGACACATAGTCAGTCTGCTCTCTTTAGAAAAATATAGACGGGGTCTTCATACTGCATGGTTTTCAAGAACTAAATCTGAACATCCTGAATGCTTGCAAATTTACACAGATGGCTCTAAGGATGGAGACAGAGTGGCTTCTGCAGCTCTTGTTGGAGACCGTGCAGCAACTCTCCGATTACCACCCTCTAGTTCCATATTTACTGCTGAAGCTAATGTTATTTACTCAGCACTTAAATTTGTAACTTTATCGCAATCAAATAAATTCATGATTTGTTCCGATTCACTTTCTTGCCTATTGGCAATTGAAAGTCGAAAAACAAAACACCCAATTATTTTGAAAATAGTCACTTGTAGCTTTAGGCAAAGAAGTCATTTATGTTTGGATCCCTAATCATGTGGGGATCTATGGAAACACAGTTGCTGACCAGGAAGCCAAGGATGCGCTAGATGACGAGATGGCAAATTGTCCAGTAATGTACACTGACATGAAGCCTTTAATCGTTAAATACATTTAAAAGTTATGTCAGGCCAAATGGGATCAGCAAATAAATAATAATAAACTGCACGGAATACAGTCAGACGTCGGTAAACAAGTTGGTTCCTGTGGTAAAAACCGTAGGGAACAGGTAGTGTTTACCCGATGTCGTATTGGACATACTAGAACAACACATAGTTTTATCCTCAACAGTGCTGATCGACCTGAATGTATTCCATGCAAATGTCCTTATACAATCCAACATGTTTTAATTGAATGTGTAAATTTTGCCGATATCAGGCGTAATTTTTATTCAGCGGATTGTCTTAAAGACCCATTTACAAATGTCGCTGACGACAAAATCATTCAATTTTTAAAAGCAATCAATTCATTTAGTAAGATTTAAATGGAATTAATTTATGGTTGTAATATTGTAACATTTAAACTGACATTTCTCCTATAATATTTTTTTCATATTTTTTTTTATATTTTACACTCTTGTTGTACTTGTATAAAGCTTTAATGGTTTTATATTGATATTTTATATATTTATCATAAATGTTCAACTTACTAAACAGTTCTCGCCACAATATAGCTGAAATATTACTGAAGTTGGCGTAAAACATCAATCAATCAATTATACTGCATGGAATGTGGAGTTTCCCCACACACTTTGGCTACGATGGTTCGCGGTCAGGTTTTCCGTATTATGAAGTGACTAACATGCATAGACGGGGCATTCCCTATCGACATGGAAACGTGCCTGGCAGCTCTGTATGCGGATCCTCTGAAAACTGATTCAGGTGCAGGGTCAGAATTAGACGGCAAACACCTTGAAGTCATTATTTCTTATGACAGAAGTTGGAACTACCACTATGATAACAAGAGTGAACTCACGAAAAAATGTTCTTAGGAAGTTCAAATTGATTTAACATTCATTAGCTGCTGGTTCCAGACGTATTGTGGGACCACAGTTTAGTATCAGTGTTGATGAAAGAGAAAATATACAACACGAGGCTTCCTGAATTGTCACTAAGAAACTTATTGCGATATCAATGATTGTAACACAAGACACTGCTCCACCATTCCGGCTATAAGGGCTCGAACTGCTTTTTTGCCATATACAACTCGATATTGGGACTGCCTTCCAGAAAACTACAAAAAAAAATCCACATCAATAAATACGTGTAAGCAGAAGTTTAATAACGTTTCTGTAATAACATCTATTGTTTTTTTTGTAATTGTAATGGTCAAATACTGTACTCGCGTCTGTGCATGGAGTGCAGTTTTTTAAAGTCGCATGTACCCCCCCCCCCCGAACAAAATTGAATTGAATCGCCTAATTATATTTGAGGAGTCCATGCAACTACAAAGTATTTTCTGTTTCATTGCTCTCGTTATAATGTACCTTGGCAAAGTTTCACAAATTCTCTAAAAATCGAGAAAAAAAAATTTAACCACAAACTTGCATTATTTTATTATATGCATTCCTGAATAAGCTTGGTACCATATTTCTTCACCTACGGGAAAGTACAGTTTTTTTCCCAATCCCATTAAAACTTTTTATTATAATTTTGAATTATTGTAATTTATTGATTAATAAAAAATGTTTAAATTAATTATTTTCCGACAAAAAAGTAAGTGATAACCGAACCTTCAGTCCAAAACGAACAATCCAGGGCCAATGACAACATCGGAAAAACAGACACAAAGAAATAACTTGAATACGGCATAGAAAAGAAAAATACACATTTAAAGAAATTTTTATGATTCACATGTACATATGTATCGATGCCAGGCTATGAAAAATCAGACGGCAGTCCGATTATATCATACATGTTTATCTATGCAAGTTGGAAGTTCACGTGTTGATGAAATCCTCAATATAATTATATGCAAAAATACCAAATGCACATAAAAGCAGTAAATGTTGTTATGCTGTGCACGTGTTTCATGGAGTAACATCTCATTATCAGCATTCATATTATTAAAAAGTAATATTTTTAACAGCAACAAAATTGGAATCACAAGTCAAATATTTCTATCATTGCAATCAGCTGTTTAAATTTTGTTATTGTTTATTTTTGTATTTTTTTCTTTATTTATTATTATTTTTTTTTATTTTTTGGCAAAAGCAGGGGAAAATGATTGCATTATGAAAACCGGAGATAAACTATCTTTCAAGACTATATTATTGTTTGTTGTTACAACATTGCTACTGTATCACTGAAAATTCCCGTGGAAAAACTAGATATCGGTAAGTTAACATCAAACATCAAACGTTCAGCATAATACTGGTATGTACATTTTTCATGTACAATAATACGACAAATAATTGCAGGCGTGTAGAAAAGAACGAAACCATCAAATTCTCTACAGAGTACCTGTGACCTAAAAATGCAAAAACGCAGTCGTGTGTGATTGCTGTTAGGAACAGGCAATGTAAATTAAAATCCTCTAGCGAGTTCAAAATGTTGAATTTTGAGTGCCTATTTTCCGTTCTTGTCATTGTCCTTTAATTTTACATTCGTAGACTGACGGTTCGGTTCTCACTAATTTTAATAGGATGTATAATCAGAAGGGGGTAAATTAACCGTCTTGACTTCAATCCCATGTTTTCTTTATTTTGTATATCCAGCCATGCCAGATACAGAACAGCTAACGTACATTACAACAGAAAATTTTCAAAGGATTTCGCTTTCACAATTCTGCATTTTACCCAACAAAGACAAGTTTATTAAATTCGAAGCGAGAGCAAATGAGACTGTTGGACTACTTATGGTAACAGATGACTTGTTTTCATCGACATACTACGTTCTTCTAATCGGTTATGCTAAAAATCGTTTTGGAGAAATACGCCGCCGACAAAGTATTAAGGGATCACCTGGAACAATGGTCAAGGTATTTGTAGGTAAGAAATCCGTTGATTTGATGGTAAGGTAATTTTTTTATAACTTTAAATGTATTAATTTATACGTTGTACTCATTTTTTTCTGTTTTGGCGGTTGCCTATACCAAGTAGAAAATAGTACCCTATAATATTTTATGTTGATTTTAGCAATTAGTATATATGATATCAGAAAAAGGACCACTCGCTAAATTTACTACTGAATAAATAAATAATTAAATACAATTCATAATGTACCCTTTTGCAAATACAAATTTCTTTTGACAATTACAATTCGGGTTTGCAGGGAAAATCATATCCCTCAAAACATTATGAATCAGTAGTGCGTAATGGCTTCAAGTACCATCCATACATACAGGTGCTGTCACTTTCATGGAATGGATATTTTTAGGAAGATGTGATCAAGATAAATCTGTTTATGAAATTAGTTATTCATCTCGTTGAAAAAACCTGATTTTGTGCAATTATATTTATTTGCGTTATTTGTACGTTAATGTCGATGTTCCCCTTGTTTAGACAATATGGCTTTACTGCTTTTATGCTAACTTAATTAGTTATCTACACACTGTACAACCGCGTTGTATCATTTTGATCATCGGTAGATTGATACGATCATCGGTAGATTGATACGATCATCGATGTTTGTTTACATGCAGGGAAGTAGAACAGTCGTGTTAAGATTTTCAATATTTTTCACCTATCTGAGTAGAACCGTGAATTAATTTGGATGTAAAAACAATGATTATAAATCACATAATGAAAACAATAAATTACTTTCTTTTAACATGCACATTAAATCTTTAAATCAAATTTACACTAAAAAATCACGCCAAAATCTGAGATCTTGAACTTCAATTTCTTATTCCACACAACTTCGTACGTAACGAGCTATTATTCAACATCAGTACTAAAGATGCATCATTTTGGTGAAAACTAAGGAGTATCTCCCTCATGCAAAGCTCTGTCCTTAGCTGGTTTTGGCTTTACACTTAGATCATTTTGGGTTATTTGTTCTCCATCAGTTTGGTAACATCTTTGAGTTTTTTGTTCTTCCATATGTTTTGATTATATCTGCACTGAAGAGACATAAGTTGTCGAAATGCGCATATGCAGAATGTAAATTAACAGTGTAACTTCGGAATTTAGTTTACCTTTATTTTTATGTATAAAGTATTATTCAAATGTCAGATGTTTTTGTTTAATTTGACATTACTTGACACAACAAGAATAAAATAGGTACAATCTCCGACCGATACATGTTACGATCAACAGCAGATTTTATCTAAATGACGATACAGTCTAAAGTCGTAACAAAAGCGATCAAATGGCAGTATTTCCATTTTTATACACATCCAAAAAGAAGTTTAAGGTACACTGGTTTCAGCTTGTGCGACTGTGAGTTTGTTCCTCCGTCTGTCCGGCCATCAATCTGTGAAGACATTTTGCCTGTGGTAAAATGTAATATCGACCCTCCTCCGACCATCTTCAGAATAAGTGTTTACAAATATGTCAGGATAGTAAGTGCCATATAAGCCGGTGCACCTGATTTTTACGATGGATTCATTACATGTTGGAAAAATTACGTGTATATGGATATTTCTGTCCGTAAGTAATCTCGGACCCTGCGTAAAATTTCTTTTTTTTTCAGATTTTTTCCGAATTCTGCAAACCTTTGCACTTGTCATTTATAAAGGTTGAAAATCAAATTATTTTAATGAGTTCAGAAATTCAAGGAGCCACGAATAACCCACTCATTATTAACTGCAAGTCAGATTAAAACCATACTTTTAAGATATCTTGTTTACAGGTCTGGAGCAAGTAATATACCTTATACTTAAAAAAATTTGATTTACTGATTGAAATAATTCTTTAAAAGATATCAGTCACTTGCGGAGAGTTTTGAATTTTTGACTGTGATTCGAGATTCTTTTTTCACTTATTTAGATGAGCATTTCTTTTCAATAGCATTAGCTGTTTAATAACTTCACATGACACTAATGGTTTGGCGCTCCATAAAACCTACGACTTCTTTAGAAGTGCCTGTGCCAAGTCAGGACCACCACTGTTTACATTTTTTTTCTATTGGTTTTGCACATAATTAGTCTTTTTGCCCTTTGAATTTCACCTCCTGAAAATTCTGTTCGGTAATTTTGTAATTACCCTTATTTACTGATTTTAGAGGATTGCCGAACCATTTAGAGCTCATTCATTGCTTTATACTCCGTCGTAATTTTAACACATAATTCAACTGAACTGAAAGGATATTTTGTTAGAATATTTTATAATTATTTTATCATCTAATTTAACATAAGGGATTGTGCACAAGTTTTTCAAACTTAAGTATACGTAGTCCGTTCCGATACATATTATTTATTACATAACAAATTCTATATTAGCATAGAAAGGAACATAAAAAATGAAAGTCAATAATTGCTTTATGTTTATATAAGAAATACATGGTTAAGGGTTTAAATATGAAAAGGAAAAAAAAAAGACTGAAAATTCAAAAATCAATTCACACATTTTGTTCACATGACCATCTGATTGCTCCTTAAGCTCGGTTTTTTTTTCTTATTTTAGCCTAAATACTTTCAAAGACTAAGATGGAAATGCTTTAGTCGGGCCTTGCCGAAAACTATTTTTCAGTCCTTCCATGTCATTTACTTTTTTGGTTTATGTGCGCGCTTTTCTGTAATCAGTTTAATTACTCATTAAACTCTCATTAGTGTACTTACCGGAATTGAAATAACATAATATTTGATTTATCCATTTCTTAGCATGGTCGTTTTGTCCACTTTTGTATCGTCAGTGCAGATAAAGGCAAAACAATGGAAAATCTAAACAAGAGGCCCACGACAAGCTGTTTCGCTCACTTGTCTCCATGGGGATTCAATATTGAATTATTTTTTAGCTGTCAATGATCAATCAGTACTTCATGTACTGAATATTTGGTAACTGATAAACTTGAAATACAAATGTAAAAGTTTTTCATCTACATGTACAAGAGAGGATCTCCTTAACATTTTTCAAGCACTGGATCAAAAGCAATAGTACCCACTGGAATCAACAAAAATTTAATATTTGATATTTAAAGACTCAGACTCTGAATCTGAATTGATAAAAAAAATGACAAATACATCACAGGCAGATGATTCAAGCCAAAATGATTGATATCATTGTAATTTATTTCCAATCAAGTACCCAAAGTTGCAGTTGATTTATCTTCTGCATATTGCCATTTCGACAACAAATGTCTCATCATCAAAACAATTGGAAAACCGAATAAAAACGAAGGATTTCTAGGTGTCGTTTTAAAAAAATTATAATAGTCCATATTTTGATGGGGCGCTCAGCATAGATCGGTCCATAACATACCATAAAAACGAAGCACAAATAAGATGTTGGGTTTTCATCGGTACTCACTCTAATTCTTATTTTAAAACAAAGCAAGCCCCATGGATTCTCTTAAACAAAGTGAAACAGAATACAGGCTGTTAGTTAAATGAATAAATACACTGTCTATAAATCCAGTCAACGTGGAAACTTGCCCATCTCCCCGGATTTGCGAATATTTACGCTAATGCAGGGCCTAAAAATTCAAATATAACGGTCTATGGTAGGAACCCAACGGGGTAAGAATTAGAGACATGAATATCGAGATTGCCTTCCCACCGAGGGATTTGGCTGCTCTTCGAATGCACAAATATTACAGACAGATTACACTGCTCCCGCCATCTCTGTGTGAGTCCAAAGAGATGTAAAATATAAAGAACTACAAATTTATTTTGACTCGTAACACGAGACTTAAGTATATTAATTAACCGAAATTCTCCGATTAGGTCAATGTCTTAATAATTATAAGTGGTAGGTCGATAATATTTAGTATATAGGTTGGTCTTTGTCCTGGACAGAAATTGAACCGTCCGGTGGCTACGTTAAGTTTCTCCGATTATGTCAGTTTCTCAATTACTATAATTGATAGATGGATAAAAATTAGTGTGTAGGTTGGTCTTTGGGAGAACATGTCAGTGTGGCATATGACTTTCGTCATTGACCTTAATTTCATAGTCTAGTAGCCACATGAAGTATCTTACATTAGGTCAGTTTCTCAATAACTATGAGAGGTTGGTCAATAATATATGAAATGTTCATTGGTCTTTGACGGTATATGTCAGTCGTGCATATGACTTTAGTCCTTGACCTCAATTTTATGGCCAAGTTTAGTTTCTCCGATTAGGTCAGGTCATCAATAACTTTAAGTAAGAATTCCATAATATTTAGAGGGTAAGTTGGTCTTGGCTAGTACATGTCAGTCTGGCGTATAACTTTTGTCCTCAATTTCACGGTCAGTGACCAAAAATTTCTTAGATTAAGTCTATTTTTCAACAACTATAAGTAATCGGTATATATATCTAGAGAGCGTGTTAAGTTTTGAGTATCTATTCGTGGTAGGTCAATGATATTTGGTACGTGTGTGTGGTCTCTGGCGTTGTAAATGAACAAGTTAAGGGATTTAGTTTTCTGATTTAGGTCAGTCTTATTTTCACATCAAACTAGCGGGCAAAAAGGGACGGGCGAGACATCTATTACAGCCCATATTTCTTAATATAATAGCTAACGAAGTAATGATCCACAGAATGACATGTCAAGCACTGATACGCAGTTTTTTAATTCAAAGCTGACCAGGTTTTACTCGTGGTCTCTACAATGTGTTATGCTTAGATTTGGAAATTAAGTTTTTTTTTTTTTGCACTGACAGCACAAAGAGTAACTCCACGATCTAATGCATGCTTATCACCAAACTTCCGAATCAATCATTCAAAAATGGATTTAACCTTATAAGACGTATGTTAAGGAAGCAGCAAGAGTGATATTGCGTTTCCATTAAAAAAGAAATGCTTCCTACAAGAACCCTTTAACACGAGCTTCCATGCAAATTTCAGTAAACTTGCTAGACGAAACAGAATACAGGCCTTTCTGGATAAGCTGGCTTGATGGACATATCAAGGTTGGCCATGGTCTTGAATTGAAGAAGGACAAATTTATGGAATGGCTTGATCCAGCTCCTCTAAATATTACAGCGCTGTATATCCATTCTAAGTACTCAGCAGAATGGATTTTTCATGAAGTCAAAGGTATGGACATAAGTAATATTTGTTTAACCTAAAAATTAGCAGATTTATTCCATAATATTGATTATTAAACATGAATATCGTTTAACAAATCTGTAACAATCATTAATGATATTCCTTCTGACAGTTACAAAATAAGTAAATTTAATACACCCTTAAATAATTAAGGATTCTTGAATAAATATGGTGTGCTTCTTTATTTGTTAAAAACAAACTTCTAAAGTTATGTTACAATTTTACTTATAATAAGTTTAATATCATACATGTAATTAGGATTCATTAAAGGTTTTTCTCTATATTCATACAGTCCCTGGACCAGTCAACATTCCCATTTTTGCGATCCGTCACGAGTCATCGATCCGTCACCGATCAGTTATGATTCAAAAGGCATCCGTCAGATCATTCATCAGTCAGCATTCATCCGTCAGGAGTCATCGTTCCTAAACCACAGGTTGTTTGTACCCGTCATCTGTCATCCGTCACTGTTCAGCATTCAGCCAATCAGATTGCATTAGTCATCCGTCACCCGTCATTTTTTATTTCAATTCAGGTTAATTAAAATATAGGAATGCTATAGTGTTTTTGTAGTGATAATACATCGGCGTGCGAATGCCGAGAGAAAAAGAAAAAAAAAATGGAACATAGAATAAAAATAAATCAATTTTTCTTAATTATACTTTGAAATTCTATTTCAATAAAAAAATCTGTGAATTCTTATCTATAAATTTAATGACACATTAAACGGGAAATGAAATTAATATTTGGAAGATCTATTAGTAATTTTTATCACATTTTTTTCATTTTTATGAAATTTTTCACACAATAATGTGTAAAAGGAAAGTTAAGCAATGACTGGTGTCTATGCAATGACTAAAATGAAGATTCATAAGTAATTTTTTATCCCACTTTTTCATTGTCATGGAATTTTGAACAAAATAATGTGTAAAAGGAAAGTTTCGCAATGACCGGTATATATTTCATGACTAAAAAGAAGATTTATCAGTAATTTTTTTATCACATTTTTTTCATTTTCATGGAATTTTGAACAAAATAATGTGTAAAAGGAAAGCTTTGCACTGACCAGTGTCTATGTAATGACTAAAATGAAGATTCATATTTTTTTATCCCATTTTTTCATTTTCATGGAATTTTGAACAAAATAATGTGTAAAAGGAAAGTTTCACACTGACCGGTATACATGTTATGACTAAAATGAAGATTCATCAGTAATTTTTTTATCACATTTTTTCATTTTCATGGAATTTTGAACAAAATAATGTGTAAAAGGAAAGTTTCGCACTGACCAGTATACATTTATTGACTAAAATGAAGATTTATCAGTAATTTTTTTACCAAAATTTTTATTTTCATGGAATTTTTAGCAAAATAATGTGTAAAAGTAAAGTTTCGCACTGACCGTTGTCTATGTAATGACTAAAATGAAGATTCATCAGTAATTTTTCATCCCATTTTTTCATTTATATGGAATTTTGAACAAAATAATGTGTAAAAGGAAAGTTTCGCACTGACCGGTATATATTTAATGACTAAAATGAAGATTCATAAGTAATTTTTTTATCCCATTTTTTCATTTTCATGGAATTTTGAACAAAATAATGTGTAAAAGGAAAATTTTGCAGTGACCGGTTTATATTTAATAACTAAAATGAAGATTTATCAGTTATTTTTTTTATCCCATTTTTTCATTTTCATGGAATTTTGAACAAAAAAATGTGTAAAAGGAAAGTTTCACACTGACCGGTATATATTTAATGACTAAAATGAAGATTCATCAGTAATTTTTTTATCACATTTTTTCATTTTCATGGAATTTTGAACAAAATAATGTGTAAAAGGAAAGTTTCGCACTGACCGGTATCTATTTATTGACTAAAATGAAGATTTATCAGTAATTTTTTTACCAAAATTTTCATTTTCATGGAATTTTAAGAAAAATAAAGTGTAAAAGTAAAGTTTCCCACTGACCGGTGTCTATGTAATGACTTAAATGAAGATTCATCAGTAATTTTTTATCCCATTTTTTCATTCTCATGGAATTTTGAACAAAATATTGTGAAAAAGGAAAGTTTCGCACTGACCGGTATATATTTAATGACTAAAATAAAGATTTATCAGTAATTTTTTTATAACATTTCTACATTTTCATGGAATTTTTAGCAAAATAATATGTAAAAGGAAAGTTTTGCACTGACCGGAGTCCATGTATTAAAATGAAGATTCATATGTATTTTTTTATTCCATTTTTTCATATTAATGGAAAATAATGTGTAATAGGAAATTTTTGCACTGACCGGTATACATGCTTTGTTTTGGGTCGTTTTAACCTGGATATGGGATGTTGTCTCCCTGACATTTACCCCATTTCCTTTCTTTTTCATATGTAATGACTAAAATGAAGATTCTTAAGTATTTTTTTAATCACATTTTTTCATGTTCTTGAATTGCTAAGAACTAACAGATATATGTATCGATAATGACTTTTGATCTTACTAGGAATTATAAATCAATGCTCGATGAGATTCGTTTCGCCGGTAATTTTTCAATTTACCTGTATCAGTCATCCGTCACCGATCATCCGTGCATAATTAATTAGTTTTCTTTCTATTCGTCATCCGTCATGATTCAAGAGTCAAGAGTGGCATCATTCATTAGTCATCAGTTAATTTTACTATCCGTCAGCCGTCAAAAGTCATGATTCAGCGATCATTCAGCGATCACTCACCAGTCAACGATCAGTCAAAATGGAATGCCGCCGTGCGCGGTCCCGTCTGAAGAATAGGCCCGCAGCATCTTCTGAGCTTGGAGTAGGAGCCATCCTAACAGAGGACCCCGAGGGAACCCCGGGACATAGAAATAGGACCCAGTGTCTCCGGCTTGCGGGGTGTGACCCCTCCTAAACGAAGGCTGACCCCGA
>MJUU01043738.1:70704-82290 GCA_002080025.1 Modiolus philippinarum | reverse complement strand
TTTCGAATAAGCGTTTTTTTTTTAACTCCGGTATTACAATTAAATTATAAATAGTCAAAATCCATACACTCTTTGTTGTTATCAATTAGTAAAATGGGTTCATGCAGCGAAATTAATGATTTGTCTAACCAAAAGAACATATTTCTTTACCATAACTTTGATATTACTATCCAAATGAGTAAGTAGTATGAAAATGACAATTCTACACCGCCGTCACTTTGAGGGGAAATCCTGCAAACGGATGGCATCCCTACTGAGCATAGAGTAAATACAAGAATGGCATATGTATTCGCTGCTGGATAAGCCGCCCCAGAGGATAAGGAAACCCTAAAGAGAGGTGTGTCAGATCCCCAGATTGAAATAAATAAAAGGATTTCATCCAGAAGTGATAAGATGGATCACAATTCTGATTTTTTTTCACTGAAATCAAGGTGACCAGGTTTAGTCTTTCACTAGTCATACCCAGCCCTTATTGATTCTTAAGAGACTTATCTCCACACCCTCCTCCAAGACCGCCACCTTCGCGGACGAACCATCTATCAGATTTTTCAGATGACAAAATACCGAGGTTACTGTGAATTTAGGTTATGCATATGCGCATTTCACAAAGATGAAATTATCAAAAAACAAAGGCAGCAGTAGTGCTGCAATGCCCAAACGTGACGCAGATGCCCAGGCTTGCCAAAATTGCGGTGCGGAGTACGTCAAGACGCGATTTGAGCATCAACCAGGGGAGCAGAAGACCACATGCGGCGTCCTACACAAGAGGGAGAAGGTGCAGTTCTGCAATAGCAAACCCAGAAGGGATGGTTTCTGCTGGAGAAATAGCAGGCAACCTCTCCATCTGGAGGAGAAGACCATACCAGTCGAGGATAAGATGGTGATAAAAGGAACCATGAAGACTCTGCGTCAAATAGCTAAGTATGAGGGTCTGACTGACTGAGGGGGTCAATAGCCAGAACAAGGAGGTCTTGGTAAAGCTCATGGAGGAAAAACCATCCTTTTATTCATCCGTCAGGTAGTCTTCAGCAAGAAGAGATGATCTGTCCAAGGTGGCGGAAGAGAACATTAAAAGTCGAGGATGAGATCAAGGTCACCGATCGGCGGGAAGCTCTAAATGGCGTTTTTGGCACTGTCGTCATCGGATCCGCAAAGACGCACGATATGACCACTTTTCTGAAGGTAAGTCGGAGAACCATCACCAGTGCCATCTCGAACGCCCTCCACGAAAAGAAGGGATTGAAGGTGTACCTAGTGCTTCTAGCAGAGATGGTGAATACCAAACTCGTGACCGGAAAAAAATTTCCTACGTCACCCTCCCTTCAGATCACGCACGACAATTATCAAGGAATCTAACGACCTCGAACTGGTGATCCCCGGCCCTCCATCATTTTGAAAGGTCAAGGAAAGGATGGCAAGGTACATGCAAGAAGGAGGACCTTTTTTGCAAGTCCCGAAGCAGGAAATCCATTTCGACCAATTCCAGCCGCTTAAGTGGAGGGGGTTCCTTTATACCAACCCCATCAGCTTCGCGAAAAAGAGGGCGATGTTAATGTGAGAAATGATGACAACCGCCGCTTACATTGGGCTGTACTTGCGGCCCTTCATCAGGATGAAGTAGATGGCAATCATGCCTACTGCGTAGCTCAGTACAAGAGATCGGGGATGATCTAAGATTCGAAGGCATCGACTTCCCAGTCTCGCTCTAGGCGATGGATAAATTCGAGAGGCAGAATTCCTCTATCAACGTCAACGTCTTTGGCTTTGACGGCGTAGTGAAGGGCGAGGATGAGGAAGAGGATCTCCAGATATTTAAGAATACGGCCCCATCCACGTAGATCTCCTTTTCCTAACCCGCGAAGGCAAGCACCATTACTGCTGGATCAAAAGCTTATCACGCCTTTTGACAGCACAGATCACAAATCAAGATGGGCAGGCTTAATTTTGCCGTAGGTGCTTGTGCCATTTTACAAAGCAGGAATGTCTTGACGAGCATATGGAATACTGCAGCAAGAAGGATGCGGTCAGAATCAAGATGTCGAAAGAAGGATCCACCATAACCTTTCGCAACGAGAAGACGCTGATGAGAGTCCCGTTCGTTATGCTTTGTATTATTATTTCTGAATACCATTGTGTCAAGAACGTTTATCAGAATAGTGTTCAAGGTGCTTCACAGAGAAGATCGACACCTACTAGCAGGATCCATCGTAATCCTTCACGAAAGCCTACCAACTACAGCGGTCATCGGGCTTCTGTTATCGCGTAAAGTACGCCCACGGGTACTACAAGGAATTGGTCATCTACTGCTGGGAGGATGCTGCCGAGAAATTCGTGCAGTACATCGAGGAGGAAATGCGAGCGATCGGTAAGCTATACAGGGAGACCAATCCCATGATGATGACCGACGACAGCTTCGAAGAAAGCACGCACTGACACATTTGCGGGGATGAATTGGGAGTTTATAAGATCAAGGACCAAGACCCCCTCATTGGGAAGAATCTTGGCGCAGTATAAAACCAGTGAAATGTGGATTTCCAGCATCCATGGTGTGTCCCCATCATCTTCTACAACTTGATTTGGTATGACGCCCACGTCAAGGAGCTTGGATACACGAGGGTAAAATCGACTGCATCCCGAATACCTACAGCTTCTCCAAGCAGGTGGTCAATCTTGAGATGTGGTTCATCGACTAGATAAGATTCATGCTAGCTCGCTTAATAATCTAGCCAAGAACCTCATCCCGCCTAATTCAAGACCATGAAAGCAAGATTTCAAGCATATTTGCAGGGATGAGTACGAGAAGCTGCATTAAAAGCTCCTCCATATAAATTTACGATGCCTTTAGAAGTGACTCACGGTTACTGCAGGATGCATGCAAAATTGGTGGACGAGGTCTATTCGATACCATCGCCAGTGTGGCCGGATGAGGATTGACCTCCTTTGCAGCGAAGACGTTGGGAAGCAAGGCCGTAAGAGCCGCTTCCAATGCAGACCTGAATGGTTTGGAGAATGGAGCGACGAAGTCCATCTAGTGATGCACAAAAAGAATCCACCGGTGCACCACCCGCCGACGAGACCAAGAGGACATTACAGCAGCAAGTCTGTCTCAATAATCTCATCTCGGGTGGGGACATCGCCACCAGCCAGGACCTCGTCCGGCGCTATAAATAAATATATGATGGCCATTCTGCTTACTTTCTGATACCTGATACTCTTGGACTGACTTTCGATACCGTTGAATTTGCAGCAGGCCGCGGCAATATCATCAAACCAAGCAGGAAGGGATCGTTTTTCTTCTCCATCCCACTCAAGCACGTCTCTTGTTTTACCCAGTGTTACCATAAGGTTTATGGATTCAAACATGGGCTCTCCCTATTTTCGGATGCCGATGCGGTGCTGAGAGCTGCCGCTGTCAACGACGTGGCCAAGGAAGTCTTGAACAAGGTCTCCTGGTTCGTTCCCCACATCAGCCCTTCCAACGAAAAGAAGCTGCGGCCCTATAAGACCATCCAGAGCAATACCAAAATCCATTGCGGATTTTGCATGGGGCACTGCAATTCCATTGACGTGCCTAGACCTCGCAAATTTAGTGGAGTCTAGCCGCTAAAAGCAGGCTTGAGATACCTCGATGGATCATCGTCGAATAGGACAAACATGAAAGCGTAGAATATGTCGATATTCTTGTAGTTGAAGTCTATTTTGTGCGAAGCTAAAGCACATGGTTCCATTACTGGAAGAACAAATCGATGCTGGCAGCTTTCGTGCCTACCCTACAATAATTCAAAACGATCATGAGTTAATGAGGTAGTTCTCCTTGACAGAGCAAGAGAGCAGCGTGCTGATATTCTTTTAGATAGCGCTTGCTACAGCAGCTCGTAGATCCTTGTAGATTAAAAAACACGTAGAACTGATAATCGAATCATTTATCGTGCAAGAGCAGGTTGTTCATCAGCCATCTTTCCAGCATTACTTTCCGAAAACAGGTTGACCGCATAAGCGATGCTTTCAACGTGAACAGATCTCACTTACGTATACCCCCGCTCCCCCATTTGAACCCAAAAATAAACTTAAAAATATCAGCTAAAATCACATTTTGAAACAACTGGTGCCCAATAGCGTTTTATGTACTGAAGATGTCTGATGTCGCCATAAAGTATGTACCTTAATTGCAGACGGAAGAGTGGACAGATGGACAGACGAACGGACACCATGATCACTACATACCGCCCCGCTTATACGGAGGGTATAACAATGAAAGGATGAAATATCAAAAGACTGACACAGTAGACGTCAGTGCAACAATACATATCAGTCGGCTACGACAGCAGGTTAAGAAATGTTTAATGTTTGTAGGGGGACAGAAAAGGATCACTGAAGCCTCTCGAAAAACATTTGCCCCGCCAATATTTTAACGAAAGAGGACCAAGCTGAGAGAGAGCTTGTACTCTTGATGGTACTCCATGAACTCTTGATGGTACTCCAAAGGGCTGGTCAAGCCCATTAAAGAGATATATGAAACTTTCTACCAGCACGACCACGACCATCCAAAACTTTATTCCCGGCAACAGCAAGGCTGAAACATTTCAGAAATGCAAATTGAACGCTTGGATTATAGTAGAAGAATCATCAAATCGAATCGTCGTATTGTGATGGATAGAACAGACTGGGCAATTGATGTGGATATGAGTGCCACTATAAGGGTGGTAAGAGGTACACGCTTATCCTGATCACCTTCATTCTCTTCTCCAAGCTTTGTAGGGAAGGATAAGTAGGGAATTACGGTGACTTTCAAAATGTTAAGAATACCGAAGTTGCATAAAATACAGTAAATTTCGTTATGCTGTACACGTGTTTCAAGGAGTAAACTCTCATCAGCAGCATTAGAATCAAATATAAAGGAACGCCAAAATCCAAAAGTAGTAAAAAAGTACTCAGTACAAGACAATTAAGAAGCTCTGACAAAGTCACTGAGTTATACAATGAGGAGGTCAAGCACAAGCCTCGCAAACATGGAGTTGAGATCTTATCCATTGAATATCAGGAAAAGTCGAGTGTGTTTAACAGGGAATTTAAAACATGCATTTGGATTGTTGAAATTACAAAAATTGATCGTTGTTAAATGATGTTAGATATGTGTTATTTTGGTTTGTACAAGTGTTCGTATAAAAATTCCACGATATCAGCAACATATGTTAACATATATTTTGCTACTGTTATTGTTACTAATGTCACAGTAACGTAGGAATCATCATACCCAGAGGTAATGTCTTCATACTCTTATATTGTTTTGACATGGTCGGCAAATGATAGAATTTGGGGAAACATGACAACCAATTTTTAATTGCTAGTGTTTTATAGCGAAAGTGATTACTCAGATATGCATTGCATATTGAGTAACGTAGGAATCATCTATTTTATCTGATGGTACATCTACACAGGAAATGGTATTTCATTACATCTTTGTCATGGAAATGATGGAAGTCCATGCAAACTTTCTTTCAAAAGTAAATTCCTTGGATTTTTTAACAATATTTTTTCCATTTGTGTCATTTGGTAACATAGGAATGGGTCACGTAGGAATTTTTTTTCATAGTTAAGGAAGCATCATCAGAGATCGACTGAAGTCATTTCATAACCAAGTAGTGGAAATTCATAAGTGCTTTGTTTCTTATAAGTACCCAACATTTTAGGCCGATCTCTTCGAATAATTTTGCTAGAACACAGGTAACGTAGGAACCTTTGTTATTTGGAACTTCAAATACTACAGTGTTTTTGAGTACAATACTTTTTTATTGTCAAAGGCCAATCTTGATACATGATTTTTATATCATATTGTTAGAAGACGTATCTTTTTAAGGTATAACTCATATCTTTCGCGAATCAGTTTGACTCCGAGGCAGTTTTTAAGTAGCAGTAACGTAGGAATCATGAAAATTCTTGACCAGTTTTCAATTTATTTAATTTTTTTTAATTGAGATAGTACCATTTAAATCTTTACTTTTACTAAATCTTCCTCATGGAAGAAATATAATACGAAACAAAAAATGTAATAATTTACTGTTTTTAGTAATAAAAAGTAGTTCCCCCCCCAAAAAAAAAGCAATCGTGACATGCGAATTTTTGTATTGAAACCATACAAAAAACACCACAACTTTTCAATAGATCGTGGTATTGTAATTCTTGTAGATTCATTTGATTCCTATAATTGACAGTAACAAGAAAAAACCCAACCCTGTACTTTTATGTATAAATATTTTTTAACAGAACGGTTACTTTTGTCAACCATATATGTATGGTTTAAATGAGATACGCTGGAATCGCATCATGGGGAGATGTTCTAATACCTCTCCGCGAACTCCCCAAACCGCATACCTACCTATCCTGGAGGGCTAGTTCACAAGAACAACACTGCCAAGTACCATTCTATTAAATGACGCCAACAATGCAAGCTAAAAGCAGCAGATATAGGCCAAAGTAAGAATTCTACGAAAACCCACCGACCTTGCAGTTCCCAAAAATTTGTATCCGAGACAACGTCCAAATGACGAAAAAAAACATTCGAAAAGGAACTCCGGCTCCACCGTGTTCGAGGAATTCAATACGTGGAGCCGCCCTCATATCATCCCTAAGGCTTTAACAAGGAGAAAAGCAAGGAATAATGAGATAAAAAGGATAACCGAAAACACATGCAATGGCTGAAAAATACAGTTACATGTCACGATTTACCAAGGAGCTGCAAAAAAAAAAACCCAATAAAAGACAACAGACAAACGTAAGCAACGATAGGAACTCGGGACATCAAGACTGTATCGACATCAGCAAGTGTAGGGTTAACTTCATCAGGGTGCATCTCGCATTTAGATCTCTCAGTTACATAGAATCCAAAACAGCGTGAAAGAAGTGTATGTTCAGTTGAAGGGATTTCCAAACCTCCTCAACTCACGAATCAAGCAATCTGACTCATGACTAAGCTCCTACAGATAGTCCTTAATGATAAACAGTTGGTTTCACTTAATCTTAATATAAATGATAATGTATTGGAAAGGTGAGCTGCAAAGGTAGAATATATCATTCTGAACGCCAACAATGATGAAATCACTCTCTTTTAAAACCTGTAAATAAAGAAAAACCCACCTAAGTCTACAGATATGTGCAACACTATTATCTATATAATCTTAATCTAAATAAGTTAGCTGCAAAGTACTGGAAGAAGTCCTCTTCCAAGGCCCACTCGAATGCAGAACAAGAGTAAGCCGTTTAAGCCCTCGGATTTCTTCGAATCTTGAACCGCTGTAGAAGATGGTGTACCTCATACGACATCGGTACACGTGGTGCAAAGTCGGCCCTGACCATGTCCTGAGTACTAACTATTTACGCCTCCTCCTGCAAAACTTTTATAATCCCTAGGTGAAAATGAATCTTCAGCCTTATCTATAGATTTTCAAACTGCCAGGATGGGTTACAACTAATGAAGTTAGACCTAAGGCCCTGACAATCTCTTGAGTACATACTATCAACACTTTTAAAAAGTTTCCTCGAAAGGTTTTATATACATTGGTAAAAATAAAGCTAAGCATTATCTTAATCTTCAAAATGTCATGGTGGGTCCATATTTATTAAGTCGGTCCAACTCACTATTTTGCAGCAATTTTGAACTGTTCTAAAAAGTTTGAAACAACTAAGTTTTTGTCGATCGTTCGTTCATTGAAAGTCATTTCCCCTCCCAGCTTTGAGCTCGTCAATTAGCTGGGTGGGTCACCTCTACTGAAATGTACAACAGGGGTCGAAAGTCGGTCCCAAGACTGAATTTTGCACCAAGTTTGAAATGCTCTCAAAAGTTTCCTACGGCAAAGCTTTTGTCGACCGCTGGTCAAATGATAGTTATTGACCTTAGCTTCATCATCGCTAATTGCCAGGGTGGGTCACCTCTACTGAAATGTACAACAGGGGTCGAAAGTCGGCACCATGACTTAATTTTGCACCAAGTTTGAAATGCTCTCAAAAGTTTCCTACGGCAAAGCTTTTGTCGACCTCTGGTCAAATGATAGCCATTGCCCTCAGCTTCGCCCTCGCCAATTGCCAGGGTGGGTCACCTCTACTGAAATGTACACCAGGGGTCGAAAGTCGGCCCCAAGACTGAATTTTGCACCAGGTTTGAAATGCTCTCAAAAGTTTCCTACGGCAAAGCTTTTGTCGACCGCTGGTCAAATGATAGTTATTGATCTTAGCTTCATCATCGCCAATTGCCAGGGTGGGTCACCTCTATTGAAATGTACAACAGGGGTCGAAAGTCGGCCCCATGACTTAATTTTGCACCAAGTTTGAAATGCACTCAAAAGTTTCTTACGGCAAAGCTTTTGTCGACCTCTGGTCAAATGATAGCCATTGCCCTCAGCTTCGCCCTCGCCAATTGCCAGGGTGGGTCACCTCTACTGAAATGTACACCAGGGGTCGAAAGTCGGCCCCAAGACTGAATTTTGCACCAAGTTTGAAATGCTCTCAAAAGTTTCCTACGGCAAAGCTTTTGTCGACCGCTGGTCAAATGATAGCCATTGCCCTCAGCTTCGCCCTCGCCAATTGCCAGGGTGGGTCACCTCTACTGAAATGTACAACAGGGGTCGAAAGTCGGCCCCCATGACTTAATTTTGCACCAAGTTTGAAATGCTCTCAAAAGTTTCCTACGGCAAAGCTTTTGTCGACCTCTAGTCAAATGATAGCCATTGCCCTCTGCTTCGCCCTCACCAATTGCCAGGGTGGGTCACCTCTACTGAAATGTACACCAGGGGTCGAAAGTCGGCCCCAAGACTGAATTTTGCACCAAGTTTGAAATGCTCTCAAAAGTTTCCTACGGCAAAGCTTTTGTCGACCGCTGGTCAAATGATAGTTATTGACCTTAGCCTCATCATCGCCAATTGCCAGGATGGGTCACCTCTACTGAAATGTACAACAGGGGTCGAAAGTCGGCCCCATGACTTAATTTTGCACCAAGTTTGAAATGCTCTCAAAAGTTTCCTACGGCAAAGCTTTTGTCGACCGCTGGTCAAATGATAGCCATTGCCCTCAGCTTCGCCCTCGCCAATTGCCAGGGTGGGTCACCTCTACTGAAATGTACACCAGGGGTCGAAAGTCGGCTTTGAAAAAAATTAGCTGTTTACAGGATGTTACCGTGCGCATTTGCAATTGATGTAAATTGTTGGCATTCAGGTAAAACCAATCTATGTGTGAAATTATTACTTACTATTTGTAAGTAAAGTATCCAGGAATGCACGATATCGCCATTATGTTGCATCATTATGACGAAATCACTTTTTAAACATCAAATTCTAATTCACATCATACTGCTTTTCAAATTAATTTTCTTCAATGTCTTTTCTTAAAATCGACCCCAAAAACATACCAAAAAGAAAAGAATGAAGTACATGTATAGAAAAAATCTGAAGAAATACACTAAATAAACAGGAACTATATTCGAGGACAACGAAAATCAAGGGGACTTAATACCACGTAAATTACAGAGACTTAAAAGGAATCTCGTACCAGTATTATACTAGTATAAGAATGTGTGGTGTGTTCCTTATGTTACGGAACCTATGCTCTTTGTTGCGAGTAAGTGTATGCCGGTTAGTGAATATTCACTCCACGGTGTTTTAAAACAAGCATATAAATTATATACGATGAAATATGTGTTTTTTCTTATTGGTCGCTAAAAATTATTTGAAGTGATTTCTGGTGTTCTTTTTATTTTCGGTTTCCAGACATATCTCCTTATTGGTCGCTAGCTTATTGGTCGCTAGTTATTGGTCGCTAGCCTGAGCCTGGTACATTGACCAATTTGGAAAGTGTTCCGTTTTCCATATAAGGAAATTGGATATGTCATAGTAAAAACAAAACAAAATGGAGATTAGCTAATACTGGCCTCTTTATGCATGAAGCTTCTGCGGAACTGCTAATAAAGAGACCGGAAACCAGCCTATACTTTTTGTTGTTTGCAGGGTCGAAATCTACCTAAAGTACGCTCAACGAAATTTGCTGCAGCTTAAATCGCTGTAGATATTTTGTTTTAAATAAGACCATAATAATATATATGCGTATCATTCTCTATTTTTTTTGCCGCTACTCTAAGCTCTAAGACTTGATATATTTACCGAGATAATCAAAGTTCAAAATAAATATTTCCCGTAGACCGTAATGTTAATTTCACTCAAAATAAATGCGATGTGGGAGTGATGGATTAATGATTTACGCAAACTTTCAAACCAATGAAAAGACACCAAATACAATGCCGGTGAATTTCTTATTTGCATACAAGTGCTTGTTAGTTGTTTATTCGTATGGTCTATGGGCAAACAGAATTTTGATATGTTTACTAATTTACATAAAAATATTCGGGTTAAATTAAGAATAAAATTTGCAGAACAAATGTTCATATACGGTTTACTTTAATTAAAATAAATTTGTTTTAGGTGAAAAGTTCTTGGTGATACTTTATTTAGTAATTACATGATTATTTTTTTTCTACAAAATCGAATTTAACTTCCGTACCCACGTGTTTTGGTTAATCGATAGAGCCAGGGCATTATAAGCAGATTAACTACAGGTGTTCAGTTAGCTAGGTATACTCCCTGTTTTCGACTCACATTTTCTGTTAAAATAGCATAGAAGGGTAATGGAAAACTTTTTCATTGTTTGTTGTAAAATTATGGTAATGAATGGTCTGCAGCGGCAAAAAATTAACTTTCCATCAGAGTATGGCATGTTATCCTTTAACGTTTACTAAAAAAAGATATTCAAAGAAAAGTCGTGGCAAATTTCGTTGTGGCTACTTTAGATATCAATTTTCGTTGAAATCGGACATTGGTAACATTTTAATGTAATTCGGTGGACATTTTGAAAATTGGGGCAATTTTGAAACTTTTCTGTAATCAATGCACTTCTCCTTAGGGTGTTCCAACTTTGTGCCAAATATGAATTAATTATATTCAGGCATCTCTGACAGAATAGCAGAACAAAATTCAATCGAAGAATAATAATAATAATTAGAGAGAAAGGGACATTTGGGTGGTGATCTATGTTGATAAATTTTTTTTGTGGACTTTAGTGGAAAATTATGTGGACTTTAGCGGAACTTGTTATTGTGGACAGTAGTGTATCGGGTCACTTTGGGCCCGTAAGGCCAATGTTAAAGTCCCCCCTAAACTTCCCTCCGAAATTATCGATCGGTTTTGATTGATCGATCTGACATAATTTTCATGTTCATTGATTTCCACATATGGTCTTAACGATACTCGTTATAGCTCATTCCCTTTACTTGTATACAGACAGGAGTCGGGATATTTAAAAAGGGCCCTTATATATATTTGTACTTGGGTTTTAACGATAAATACCTACCCCCTTATTAACTATCCATCCCATTTTATATTAATGTATTTAGTCCAGTCTTCCAGCGTCTTGAACATAGAGCGCCGCAAAGGCAGTGAAGCGGTGTGAAAGTGGTGGGACGCTGGAAGATATTAAGTCATCTATTAAACCTATAATCCCTAACTTTCCCCTTCGTGACCCTAACTTACCCACCTATTATACCTAAAA
>MJUU01043738.1:21592-56877 GCA_002080025.1 Modiolus philippinarum | reverse complement strand
TTATGGAGTAAGTTTCTCTATCCAGGTTGTAGAAAAAGAAAACGCCACTTAGAACAGTTTGAACTGTAAAAATATAATTTTTAATGGTTTATTCAATTAGATACAAGGTTTTGCTCAATGCGGGGATTTAGGGGGTGATGTGAGGGGAGTGCAGCCCAAAACCAAAAAAAAAATATATGGTAACATTGGGTTTGATCAATATGGATCTCGCTGGCAGCAAGTAGTTTGACAATGGTCCACTTGGAAAAAAACGTGCATGAAAGGAACGGGTATGATAGACTATATTCAGTCCTTAGTATGATTACTGACCCAATCCAAGGCAAACCTGAAGTGGCGAGTAAAAAGGTCATAGTTAAAAAAAAGTCAATCATTTTTGTTAATATACAACGATGTGTATATTGTGTTGGCTTAATAGAAAATAACCTTTATATTTTTTATATCCCACCAACTTTGCTGTGGGAAATATTAGTTTTCTGTCTGTTCAGGTTTACGTTACAATTTCAGCGTATATGCGTACAGGTTATGTTCGTGTTAACATGTTTTATGTTGTCAATTTTTTTGTCTATGTTCGCATAAAAATATCCAGAACACTCAAAATGTGTGTTGTACATGACAATGTTTCATAAATTATACCATGATTTCGTATTTTAACAGCCATTTGCTGATTGAACTCAATATTTTGCCTGAAATTGATGAAAAATGGGAATTTTCAACATTTCGGATTTGCCCAAATTTCACTGTTAAATCTTTATATATCCCAAATCTGGAGGATATATCTGCAGAGGTGCCAATTAATTATTTTAAGCGTAACATTAGATGTCTGAAAACAATGTTAAGAAAAAGAAGAAGTGTTTGATGTGACTCAAAATACCGAAAATCTTACCCCTACCCCAACAAATTTTCCTAAAAATTGTCAATTTTTTGTCTATGTTCGATACAGATTAACTCAAACATGCAAAACGTGTGTTGTATACGACAATGTTTCATAAATTATACCATGATTTCGTATTTTAACAGCCATTAGTTGACTTAAACTCAATATTTTGCCTGAAATTGATGAAAAATGTGAATTTTCAACATTTCAGATTTTGCCAAAGTTCACTGTTAACCCGTTATATATGGCAAATATGGATGATATATCTGCAGATATGCCAATTAATTGTTCTAAGCAATACATGAGTTGTCTTAAAACAGTGTTTAGAATATCAGAGTGTTTAATGTGACTCTGAATACAGTTAATCTAACCCCTACCCCAACAAATTTTCCCTAAAATTGTCATTTTTTCTATGTTCGCATAAAAATAACCAGAACATGCAAAATGTGTGCTATATATGACAGTGTTGCATGAATTACATTATGATCTGGTATTTTAACAGCCCTTGTTGACTTAAACTAAATATTTGGCCCAAACTAATGGAAAATGGGAATTTTCAACATTTCACTTTTCTCCAAAGTGCATTGTTAAATCGTAATATATGTCGGCGGATTCATCTGCAAATATGCGATTTAATTGTTCTAAGCGATACATTAGTTGTCTTAAAACAATGTTTAGAAAAACAAGGACTGTTTAATGTGACTCTAAATACGGAAAAAATTACCCCTACCCCAACAAATTTTCCCTATAATAGTCATTTTTTTTACTATATTCACATCAAAATAACCAAAACACACAAAATCTGCATCGCATATAACAATGTTGCATAATTTTTAAGGTGGGACGTTACAAAATGACGTTACGATAAGAGAACCATAAGATCAACCGAAAACGTACGTTAAGGCGTTGAAGCAAGCTTACTAAAAAGGAAAAGTCTGTGTTATTTCCTTAAATGACGTGCATTTTGATGCAGAAAAAAATTAAGTAATATGAATTGGGTGGAAAAGGTTCTGACTATAATCGATTTTTTTTCTAAATATTAACCAGAAAAAATATAAAGTTTGTAGAATATGAACCGAAATTACACAACGAAATCAGTGGCGGATTCAAAAGGGATCCTACGCTTTCATTAGTCCTCCAAAAAAATATGAGTTCTTTATTAAAATACCTGAAAATCATTTTACCAATGGTTTGCGAAATGAAATATTTAAAGTTTTTTAATATAGATATCGTCAAAAAGTATAGTTTTTGTAAGATTTTCGGGATTTGTGCCCCAACTCCAGAATCTCGAATCCACCGCTGGGTGCACCAATACTAAATCCATCTGAAAAAATATAAGTACTAATTGCATCACATTGTGTTCTTCTGAGTATGTAGTACGTCTGACTCTCATTTTTTCACTGGGTTCTTTGACGTATTTTTGCGAGTACATAGTAAATCGGGTTGTAATAAAGAGGTCTGATTTTTGGCACATACATGACATATGAAATAAAATGATGAAAACAGTACTCGTTACTTGAAGCTGATTTTATGCAATGCTCTCTACAAAAACGTGGCTCTTAAACCCGATAATGGCTTCGAAAAAAGAATACCGTACAATATAAATTCAGAGAGTTAAACAAATGTAACGGAGCGACCATTTGATTTTTATGGGTGCATGACCATTGGATTTTTTATCGGTGGAGGGACTATAAAGGAATTCCGGGAAAAAAATCCAGGATCAGAAATTTAGTGAAAAAAATTATCAGTGCAGGAGAAGGGTGAAAAATTATATGAAGCATCGACCAAAAAAAAAAAAAAAACAGAATTGGTTCCAGTGAGAAAGAAATAGTCAGGCTCAAAGATTTCATGGAAAAATATATCCAGGATCAGATGTTTCTTCCAAGACTCCCCTCCCTATATAACGATTAAACGAAACGGTTGCTTCGTATAACAGACATAAACAGGGAGTTTGTCTCTCCTGCAGTGTGGAGTCCCCATGAGAGAGATGTATGCTCCTATATAAATTTCAGTTATGGTGTATTTGTTCTTGAGAGAATTTCTCATATGGATGCACTATCATTCTTTCAAATTTTTGCCTTTTAATTTTTTGTAATTTAAAATTGTTTTTTTCTGACCACCTGTTTATTGTGCCCACGTCTCATGATTCTATTATGCCAAGTTTTCTTACAATTAGCTCGATGAATGCCCTGTGGTTGCTTAAATGTTGTGGTCGTCTTCTACTAGTCTTTTTGTCGGGAAATGGATGACAGCAATTGTAAGAATACTTTGCCAGTTAAGTTTATGTTTGTTGACGATCCCGCATCCATGGATAAAAGGAAAAAAAAAGCCCGTATTATTACCCTTATAAAACATTTGACTAATGTTCTAAAAACTGATCATCTACTTCAATGTTTCACGTCTAAAGTATTTTGTTCAGTTTGTTTTTGTTTTGGTTAGTCTTTTACTTTTTAAAACATCACTTTTCTAAACAAGGAACATTTTCACAAACACATTTAGTTCGAGAAATACTGCATCAATCATACATTGCACACAATGTAAAGGAAACAACGGCAGTAGAATACCGAAGGAACCAGGAAAGTAGTGATTACAAAAATCGAAGTCCAAAGAAAAGGCAAAAACGACAACAGAGAAAACCAAAGACAAAACAAGGACGCAAGACAGCCACAAAGCACGGAAATAAAAAAGAAGACGTGAAACTTCTTCAAAAACTTATAAGCACGTGCGCCACAAATGATGATCTTATGGAGTAAGTTTCTCTATCCAGGTTGTAGAAAAAGAAAACGCCACTTAGAACAGTTTGAACTGTAAAAATATAATTTTTAATGGTTTATTCAATTAGATACAAGGTTTTGCTCAATGCGGGGATTTAGGGGGTGATGTGAGGGGAGTGCAGCCCAAAACCAAAAAAAAAAAATATATGGTAACATTGGGTTTGATCAATATGGATCTCGCTGGCAGCAAGTAGTTTGACAATGGTCCACTTGGAAAAAAACGTGCATGAAAGGAACGGGTATGATAGACTATATTCAGTCCTTAGTATGATTACTGACCCAATCCAAGGCAAACCTGAAGTGGCGAGTAAAAAGGTCATAGTTAAAAAAAAGTCAATCATTTTTGTTAATATACAACGATGTGTATATTGTGTTGGCTTAATAGAAAATAACCTTTATATTTTTTATATCCCACCAACTTTGCTGTGGGAAATATTAGTTTTCTGTCTGTTCAGGTTTACGTTACAATTTCAGCGGTTTTCTCGTATCTCCGTTAGACACAGACCATTTATTTTTCAGATTGGACTGGGATTTTCACCCAACCCTAATTTTTTTATGAGCCATTTTATTTTTTTCTATGTGCATAAAAGAAAAATTTGTTGAGCAACGCATTTTTTTCTGGACAGAGTGAGGACCATATTTTTTTTTTCAAACCAGGTGCTGATCAAGAATGTTTTTTTTTTTCAGATATTTTGAGAACCATCATGTTCCTTTCGTTTGTCTGTCTCTTCGTCAGAACTGATAATTCAGCTAGTAGTGATTTTGTTCATTGTGTAATCGAATACAAAATACCGAAGTAACTGTAAATTTAATGTCCACAGATGGCTATTTTGACAACTTATGTCTCTTCAGTGAAAATCAAATTTAACCATAAAGACCGTAAAACTGATCATGAACAAATAACCAATAGGACGTAAATTGAAAGTCAAAATCAGTGTCTTATGAAAATAACTCATTTCTTGATGGTGTTTTTACATACAATGTAGTATGGGTAAAGGCATAAATAAGAAATTATTATTGAGCGTATTCTGTTGTACAGTAACACCATCACAGTAAAATAAATGTCTAATCCGAGAGCCGTTTGTCCTACAAGTTTATAAGAGCGTTGACGCCGTAAATTATTATTGTAACGTTACGCAGAATTAGCATGGTATAGCAATGTTCCGTGAAATGTAGCTCAAGAATTTGAACCGTGACCTATGATTTTTTTTACATAAAAACAATGGTCATGTCTTCGAGAATTTTGTGTTAGTTTTTGGTAATTCTAAGTACTTGCGGTCTATCTTTCGAGACGTCAAAACTGAAAACGAAAGCAGAAAAATTATGATTTTCCCTTTATGTCTTTGTTAATTTCCCGCCAAAATACGAAAATTCAAAGTTATTTATATCAAAAATACGTTCCGGTACCCCCTATTTTAAATTCATATTCCGATGTATATTAAAAAGATCTACCACAGAGTCGAAAATCAGATCTTTATGTAATGATGTCATTCTGTATCGTCCCACCTTAAGTCCCACTTGTCAGCTTAAACTCAATATCTTGTACAGAATTGATGAAAAATTGGAATTTTCAGCATTTCAGATTTGTCCAAAATTCACTTTTAAATAGTTATATGTTGCAAATCTGGAGGATTTATATGCAGATATGCCAATTCATTGTTCTAACCGATATATAAGTTCTGTAAAACAATGTTTAGAAGAATATGGAGTGTTCAATAGGTCTCTAAATACCGAAAATTTTACCCCTACCCCAAGAAAATGGTGCTTAAAAATCCCCAGAATATGTTTGTCTGTACATTTATATCAACAAAACATACTAATATTTTACTTTCTTTTTAAAAAATGCATTTTCTATATCGCAATTTGCAATTTTAACGCCAAATATTGGTAAAATTGTATATTTTGGGCGTTTTTCGTGAAAAATTGGATTTTTCAGCATTTCGGAATTTTACAAAATTCAAAGTTGAATTGTTGTATAACTGCCCATAAACCACACACATGATCTTATTTGTGATATATTGGAGTCTCTGTGTATTTTGGTGTTTGAAATGATATGATATTGGACCTTTATACAATGTTTTAGCTTTTCAAGCTGAATAAAATGAAATAAATTGTGTTGAATAATTGTGGTAAGGGGTTATATATTTGTAATTTATGAGACTGTAGTTATTCTAAAATGTTTAAAAACATAACTTCTTATGACTTAGATATATTGAAAGGATATCTAATCAACATTTTCAAGTTACATATCAATTTCATGAAGTATTTGCATCTCAAAGTCAAAACAGCAGAAATTCTGAAAAACGGAAAATTCCCATTTTGCAGACAATTTCGAACAAAAGAGTCAAAAAGGGACCTTTCAAAAAGTTGAAATCTACTTAAATGATCTTCTGCATGTCAGCTTTAGGGAAATAAACACTTGAATTCCAATAAAACATTATTCTTTAATCATTTAGAGCCTTAATATTTCATATTTTCCCTTATTTTTAGGGGGTGCTAATTTTGACATTTCTGAACCTACAATACGTCTGAAACTAAAATGTTTGCACACGATTTGTTGCTTACATATCATAAATCTTGATTACAACGGCAATTATTAAATATATATTCAGATTTTTACGACCATAAAGTCAGAAATTCGAAATTGTGAAAAAATCGAAAATTCGGAAAATTCCCATTTTTCAAATGTTTTTTTACCGAAAATCAAAAAATTATGGACTTTAAGGGTTTTATTTTACAACATTGTATCACAACTGATAAGTTAGGCATAAAAACTAGATCAAATGACGAGGGTTGTTTATCTGAAAGGAATTGACAGCCTAAAATTGTCATTTTCGCTATTTTTTGCAGGGGGTGGGGACATTTTTTGTATCCCCAGGTCATAAAAATGGCGTAAACTGCCCAAACTTGAGTTCATTGTAAAGGATATTAAACCAGCTTTAATTTGGTACCAAATTTCAGTACATATTACTTATCATTAAATAATTATGGAGCTTAAAAGATGAAACTTAGGTTAAAACGAAAATACAAGAGTTTTTCGTGGTGTACTATAAAAGTGGCCCTATACTGTACATGCGTACAGGTTATGTTCGTGTTAACATGTTTTATTTTGAAGTGGGGATATAGGAGGATTGAAAAAAATTGGTCTAGATGGGAAGTGGGGGGTGCACGGAAAGCGATTTCAGCCCATGGCCTATATATGCTTTCCCTCGCAATATCTGCTGGTACGCTGTGAACAATGTCAATTGTTTCAGTTGGTCGAAGAACAACTGATCAGTGTTTCACAGAGGCTTTGTCATAAAAGTTCATTATTGATTAATATAATGGATAATGTATTATGTATTATTGTTCTAAGAGTATTTTTCAGCTCTAATAAATATATTTATTGATAAATGAAACGTCAATCGATGTTTTTGGAAAGGACAAAGACCTTTGATGTAGACACTACTTTGAAGGTTGCCTCCCACTGATTATTTATTGCGTTGAATGTCGTTTTCATCATGAATGGTATTTGAGCTATAAGTAAAAAACCTGACATTGGATATTACCCCATCACAATCTTAAGGTTTGGGAAGATAAATAGAATTGTCCAAAGGTCAACACAAATACAACCTTTTTATTGGTTCAAGTTGTAATCTCAACAATCGATATCAACGAAAAAATCTGGATGCGCAAATCACGTTTGATGAATGAAAATTGTTTTCAAAAGTTATAGAAAATGAATTAATGTTTTATATCTGATAGGAAATCCCGCCCATTTGACCTTTTAGCAATGGCTTCATTGGCTGATAATGAAACATACGATTAACACGATAGATGTGAATACACAAAGGAAGCGATCTATATTTAGGTCATTTAAAGTTTACACATACAAATATGTAATTGCTGTTGTTGAGAACGATGCTTGTTTAAGTTTTATAACATTACGTTTATAAACTTTCAAGAAGCAGTAATGTATTTACTTTGTTGAGTATTAATTAATGCTTAATTTTCTGGAATTGATGTTATACAAATATGAATGAAATTAATTAGGTCACGCATTTTCATTCATAGTTACACAAATGAGTCATTGTAGTGTGTATTCAAATGGCCGATGAATGGTGTAGTACATATAAATGTTTCGTAGCATTAAAAACCGCAGATCGACATTTGTTCGTTTTTCAACGTTTGAAAAATTAATTATCAAGTGCAATTTGGCCAGTTTAAGAGATTTTAAAGCGTTTTGCGGTCGCGTTTTAAGAAGTTTTTACGCCTTTGACATCGCAATAACTGGGCAAATGCCCTTGATAATATAAAATATTGGTTTAAAATCTGGAATATTAGTGATTTGAATGAAATATATCTGACTCGGACTGGTAGACAATAGTGCAATCATTAATCAAACTGGTTTTCGGAATTTTCAGAACTGAAGTACATTTTTAAGCAAAACAAGTGAAATTTTCATTGTGGCTTTCTGTTTTACTCAATACAACAAGTAGAATTTGTAAAAACCAAAGTGCAAACAAACTCAAAAGCATATTTGGATAAAAAAAACAAACAAACAAACTAACAAAGGTAAAAAATCAACTTAAATAAGATTGTTATTCAAAATAAATTTATAATGTATTTAAAATTTGTTTTTGAAATTCAAACATAAATTGCATTTTTACTTCACCAAGGGTTAGCGTTTGCCATCACTTTGCGTCTGTCGTCCATCGGAAGCCTTTCCGTAAAAGAACCACTGAAAGGATTTGAACCAGATTTGCAATGGATAATGATTATGAGGTGCTGACCAAGTGTTGTAACTTTGGTGCTGATCTGTCATCGAACATTGTCACCAGCGCCTAAACTTGGACCCTATTTAAAAAGGCATAAAAAGACCCTTTTCTACAAAACTGCTAAATCGAGTTTTCCCAAACTTGGTATAAATGATACTAATGATATGCTGACTAAAGTTTTTGTACATTGATGCATAACCATCATCAAACACGGCCGCCAGCGGTGAAAATTAATTTATAAGACCCATGGGAAATATATAAAAAGATCCCCATTTAGAGAACAATTAAATGGATTTAATCCAAACTTAGAGTGACATATACTAGTCAAGTGTTCACAAAATGTTGTCACTTAGTACCGAATAGTATGGAATTGTAACATCCTTCATAAAAATATGCATATAAGGTATCCAGCTTAACAATTGCTTACATCATATTTCAAAAGAAAAATCAGTTTTGTATTTGTAGTATGTATTTGTAGAGACTTTGTCTCATGTGCATTTACTCCATATCCTTTTATTCACCATTTACGACTGGAGTTTGTCTCTCCTGCAGTGTGGAGTCCGTAAAACGATTCCCCGTGCGAGAGATGTATGCTCTCTATATTTTTCAGTAATGGTGTACTTGTGCGTGAGAGAATTTCTCATATGGATATACTATTGATACTTCCAAATTTTGGCAATTATTTTTGTAATTTTCGAAATGTAATCCATCCCACCTGTTTTAAGTGCCCACATCTCAATATTTTATAACGCCAAGTTTTCTTACATTCGACTTGATGAATGCCCTGTGTTTGCACTATACGTTGTAGTTGTCCACTAGCTTAAGACACTAGTGCTTTTGTCGGGCAAAGGATGACAGTGATTGTAAGAGCACTTTGCCAGTTTAATTGATGTTTGTTGACAATCCCGCACCCATGATCAAGAAAGACATGGATGTAGCGTTGCTCGACAATTAGCAAATAATTCCGCTTAAACCGGTGCTAGGGGCCGTCTTGAACTTACTATGAGGTATGAGCAAAGCTCATTGTTGAAGGCCTCATGGTGACTTCAAGATGAAGAACAACAATAAAAGCGTTGTTCCTTTGCTTGTTTTTTACTTGTATTTGTAGAGACTTTGTCTTATGTGCATTTACTCCATATCCTTTTATTCACCATTGTACATGATTTAGGGTCCAATCACCTTTGAGTCTCATATTTTGGAAACCTTTATTTACATTCTATTGCAAAAAATAAATTTTATTTTCAAATTAACAACAAAGAAATCTAATTTTCCCGCAGAATCATATATAAATACGAGGAGGAAACTTTAAATGGTACCCAAAAGAGTTAAGCAAAAGAAAAGAAAAAAAAATCGAACTCCATCAACATCCAAAAAATATTGTTCCAATTACAATTCATAGTCTATTTTGTATTTCATTTATTTTACCATACATGTATAAACGGAGAGTTTGGGCAGCCAACTCCATTATAGGGGTTCACGACACTTGCTTATGCATCTAAAAAATGCTCTGCAGCCATTTAAATTTCACAAATTTTGTTTGGGGTATGAAAAATTTTTCGATTAATACAAAAAAGTTTTTCCGTTCTATATGGTAAAAAAAACTTAGTTAGACTGTCCAGTTAATAGGAAACATTCTGAAATTATTATGAAAAAAACTTTTAAAAAACGGTCATGATATTTTAATAAGACGGTCAGCCTTGTTTGTTCCAAGCATGATATGATAATATTCTGATATTGATCGAAAAAACTTAACAAGACTATCCACCTAATTTGTACCAGGCATGATAACATTCTTGTATTCATAGGAAGAAACTTTATTAAACGGTCCAACTATTTTGGACTAGGCATGATAACGTTCTGGTATTGAAAGGAAAAAAACTTTATTACACGGTCCACCTAATTTGGACCAGGCATGATAACATTCTGGTATTGATAGGAAAAAACTTTATTAGACGGTCAACCTAATTTGGACCAGGCATGATAACATTCTGGTAGTCCACCTAATTTGTACCAGGCATAATTACATTCTGGTGTTAAAGGAAACAATTTTATAAGACGGGCCACCTAATTTCGACCAGGCATGATAGCATTCTGGAATTAATGGGAATCACTTAACATGACGGACCACCTTTATTGTACTACCAGGCAGGATAACATTGTTGAAGTAATAGGAAGCAACTAAAAAAAAGAAATAACTAAATCGAACCAGGCATAATTTCATTCTGAAATTAGTCGGAAACAACTTTATAAGACGGTCAACCTAAATTGTAGAAATATAGTTTCCATAACGAGAACTAGTTGATTATGAAATTTCTCACATCGAGATAAATAAATTTTGCACATGTTTGAAAGCGAGGCTTGCCGAGCTTTTAAACATTTGAAAATTTATTAAAAGAGATGTGAGAAATTTCATAATTAACGTGTTTAAGTTTTGGAAACTGTTTCTCTTGTAACTGGACGAAAAACACCGAGGATTGTATTCCGAATAAATTTGGCAGGAAATGTCACGAAACTTGTTCTCCTCTCTAGAGAGGAGAACAAATGTTTCAGGAAATGTGAAAACTGGATAAAAATTAGAGAAGACAGGATAACATTCTGGTATTGATTTGAAACAATTTTATAAGACGGTCTCACTAATGAAAAGACAATATCCTCTGAACTAATTGCTGACTCAAACATGAAGAGAATGTAAAATATACATACTATATAATTTTGGTCTAAATGTCTTCCTAATACACAAACAAAAGATTTCATTGTAATTTCTGTCGCACTAATGGATACAGTTAAGACCTACCATGCATTTGGAGGTGAACCTTAAGAGTTTTGAATAATACTATAACTAATCCCACATTCTCTCAAAATATTTATCGAATAATCGAACAAAGCAGTACTACGTTTTCGATGTTAACCCGCAGCCATTGTGACGTCACTGTCAAGATTGAATTTTTGGAAAATAATATCACAGATAGCTATCACTTTCATTTCACTAAGACACTAAGAAATTTTAATTGCAATCTATAAAATAGATAAATTTAAACATCGGCGTAATCATTTAGATGCATACTAGTAAAACATCGGCATAATTATTTAGATGCATACAAGAAAACATCGGCATAATCATTTAGATACATACAAGAAAACATCGGCATAATCATTTAGATGCATGCTAGTAAAACATCGGTATAATCATTTAAATGCATACAAGAAAAGATCGGCATAAACATTCAGATGCATAAAAGAAAACATCGACATAATTATTTGAATGATACAAGAAAACATCGGCATAATCATTTAGATGCATACAAGAAAACATCGGCATAATCATTTAGATGCATACAAGAAAAAAATCGGCATAATCATTTAGATTCATACAAGAAATCATCGGCATAATCATTTAGATGCTTACTGATAACTATTAGAAATTGAATGTATAAAGCAATTTCAGTCATTTTATAACAAAAGTAAATCAAAGGAATGGATTTAATTTTTGTCTTTCATAGCAGCACTATTCATGTCTCTCCAGCATATGGCGTGTACATTTACTATGGAGTATGTAGTTTTATAAAGAAAGTTTTAGAAGACCAAAGAGCATATTGCCAAATGCTGCAGACTTCAAAATACAAGGATATCTTCAGTCTTTTTAATATCTTTAAATTTTGTCTCTAAAGAAATTCTGGGGCCGTTACCATGATGTGTCAGAAATAAAAATGGAAATTAACAACAACATTGCGTTTTTACGGATTTGCTCGATGTAATTACATTTCGAAAAAATGTCTACCACAGTCCTTAATGTTAGATTAACACGGCTCTTGTTAGGGGACGACCATTTGATTTTCGGTTGGCTTTGGCGATTTTGTAAATAAATAATTTAGTCTAGGTGCCAGCAGTGAAAATACATTTTGTAATCTTACTTGTCATGAAAATAAATAATTTAGCATTGATTTGAAGAATAAATTTTCATTGCGTGTGCAAATAAATAATTTGACGTCACATTTGGAGAAAATGAATAATTTGTTCGAGGTTTTCATGAAAATGAATTATTTTTCGGGGCAAAATCGCCCAAGCCCTCCCCTAAAATTCAAATAGTCGTCCCATGAACATTTGTCGATGGTCCCCATGAACCTATGTATGGGCAAATGCAAAACAATTTCATTAGCATATCAATTCCCTTTTGATTTTGAAATTAAAATGATTTCCCTTTTGTTCATATATAAATAAATTTTATACAGGGATAAAATTGATAAATGTTAACACTTAATAACAAGACAGCGAATAAGTATTTTTACATTAATTGATATCGGTGGTCACACTAGCAGATGAGTAAAGATCTTGATCTTGACGGGCCAAACACATTTTTGTAAATCGCATCCGGCGCCTAAAAACAGCTATGAAATCCAGAAATCCCAGTATATATGAAGATCCCCTTGTAGAAAGAACTCTTTCCAACCTCCATGAACATTACGTCATTGTCCCTGCAGACAAAGCTTCTAACAACATACTGTTTGTGTGTAAGAAACACTATCTCGACTGTCTTGTGAAGGAGATGGGCATCGACAGTTCATCTGGAAACCCTACTTATACCCCTACTACAATATCGAGGGATGAGATTGTAAAAAATCACACTTCAGTGTTATCATCANAACAACAACATTGCGTTTTTACGGATTTGCTCGATGTAATTACATTTCCAAAAAATGTCTACCACAGTTAATGTTAGATTAACACGGCTCTTGTTAGGGGACGACCATTTGATTTTCGGTTGGCTTTGGCGATTTTGTAAATAAATAATTTAGTCTAGGTGCCAGCAGTGAAAATACATTTTGTAATCTTACTTGTCATGAAAATAAATAATTTAGCATTGATTTGAGGAATAAATTTTCATTGCGTGTGCAAATAAATAATTTGACGTCACATTTGGAGAAAATGAATTTTCATGAAAAAATGAATTATTTTTCGGGGCAAAATCGCCCAAGCCCTCCCCTAAAATTCAAATAGTCGTCCCATGAACATTTGTCGATGGTCCCCATGAACCAAGTTAGTTATGTATGGGCAAATGCAAAACAATTTAATTAGCATATCAATTCATTTTTGCTTTTGAAATTAAAATGATTTCCTTTTTGTTCATATATAAATAAATTCTATACAGGGATAAAATTGATAAATGTTAACACTTAATAACAAGACAGCGAATAAGTATTTTTACATTAATTGATATCGGTGGTCACACTAGCAGATGAGTAAAGATCTTGATCTTGACAGGCCAATCACATTTTGTTAAGACAGTGCAAGATCAAGATATTCAGACGTATTTCAAGAAAATTAATTTCAAGGACGATCAAGAGAACTGTTCAGTTTATCAAAATAAAACAAGATAACTGCGTTGAAAAGGGCGATAAAGATGTGTTAAGGTGTCTCAGTGGTATTATTCCGCCATTTTTTTCTTATACTTGTTCATTTAGGTTTCATTCATCAAAAAATTTAGCAAAATAGTTATTTGAAATGTCAAGAAAGTTCCAAAGTATCTAAAATTATTATTCCTAATTACTTTTACAACATTTCCATTACAAAATGGTGAAATAAAACACAAACGCTTTCAATCTAAAGCTGGATTTACAGAACACAGAAATTATACAAGGGAGATAATTTGATAAAAGAATTTAACATAGATATCACTAGATAAATTAACATTTCGCAGTTTATCACTCTTATTTCAACGGTGACCCCTTATTTTTATTTTTTATTTGTAAACTATATAATGATTACAAAACACATGCAAAGTAAGAACAAAATCTATAATTAATTTTTCTAGCTATCTTCTCATTAAACCATTTTCCCTAACATTTCTAAGTAAAATCCAGAAATTTTCAATTTTAGTTTTTGCGCTTAAATGCACAGTGACCCCCAAATTTTATTTTATATTTTGAACTATAATACAATAACGTTTCTACACAGAAAATTTCACAAAATTCTATAATAGGAAAATAATACCCTGCAGACACCTTAAGTCAGTTCCGATCAAACAAGATCAAATTGTGATCTTATTTGATCTTAACTCGTCTTGAATGCTCCTGAACGCAGTAAACAAGTTAATCTTATTTGATCTTAAACTGTGTTAACACGTCTTGATCGTCCTTGAAATCAATTATCTTGAAAACCAACTTAAAATCCTACAAACTCTTAACAAACTTTAATTAAGCCTGTCAAGATCGTGATAAGATCAAAATANGAAAGTGGACATTTTCAGCTAGATTCACGTCTTCCCGGATTTGACTACCGACTTTGACATTTTCCCGGATTGAATCACCCACAGTGTGACGGGTGTTGTTAACAGAGCAGGACATGCTTACCCTTCCGGAGCACCTGATGTCACTCTCAGTTTCACTGGAGTTCACACTGTGAGTGCCTTTGTTCTGAATGTTGTGGTTTCTGGTTCTGTGCTTTGTGTCTGTCTGGCGTCATTGTTTTTGTGTCTAACGTCATTGTTTTCTGTGTTCTCGTTTTTGCCCTGTCTTTGGACTTCGATTTTTGTGAATTTCACCCCTTTGTTCCTTCGGTGTTCTACTGCCGTTGTTTGTTAAGACAGTGCAAGATCAAGACATTCAGACGTATTTCAAGAAAATTAATTTCAAGGACGATCAAGAGAACTGTTCAGTTTATCAAAATAAAACAAGATAACTGCGTTGAAAAGGGCGATAAAGATGTGTTAAGTCAGTTCCGATCAAACAAGATCAAATCGTGATCTTATTTGATCTTAACTCGTCTTGAATGCTCCTGAACGCAGTAAACAAGTTAATCTTATTTGATCTTAAACTGTGGTAACACGTCTTGATCGTCCTTGAAATCAGTTATCTTGAAAACCAACTTAAAATCCTACAAACTCTTAACAAACTTTTATTAAGCCTGTCGAGATCGTGATCAGATCAAAATGGCCAAACAAGATCATAACATATCTGCTAGTGTCATTTCAGGGGATCAATTATTTTGGAAAGAGGGCCTAGACTGGTGAACAATGTATGAAAATCGCCCAATAAAATTGTGGATTCTTTGAAATTACAAATCTTATAGATAGTTCGTTTAATTGAAGAAATAGGGCGTACGAACCCTACGCGCCTCTCCCCTGAGTGCATCAATGCAATTAGCAAATACAAGATATTATTTTAACCGATTGCCATGCATGACGAAAATTATTATTTATAAAAAGAAAAAAAAATAAATAAAAAGACAATATTCCTTTGAAAAGTTTAATTTTGATTTTGCGTGTAATGATTCGTAATTTGATTCCATAATTCATATTAAAAGAAAAACACCCAATGTCCCACTTGTTGATTTGCAAATTTGGATTTCTTTCGGTCGAATAATTTGCATGATAAAAGAAGACTGTGGTCTCTCTTGAAATAATGGTGTTGCGTAAAAAAGGCTTACCCCCTGTTTCTGGAACATACTAGTAGTTTCTGAAAATTATCGTAGAAGAGTCATCGAGAATGTTTTTTTTTACCTCTTATGTAAATAATGTATGGTACTTGTAGAATACGTGCGAAATATATATATTTTTTGTTGTAAATAATAGTATCGCAGATGTCTGAATACGTGCTGAAGTAACATTAAATTTTGATGTTTTTTTCGACAAGATATGTGATACAAAATCATTTTGTTGTGTACACTGTATATTATTTTCGTGCTTTATTTTCTGTTTCAGTCAAACCGTAATGGTGGAACGACATCAAGGAGAAGCAATTTGAAAGCGTTTTATATGTATTTAACTACTTGTGAACTATTTGATTTTGAGTTTTGATAATTAATGTCTACAATAACAGAAGCATTTGTTTTTCGACATAAGAACTTATTAGACAAAACGTTATTATTATTCTTGAAATCTTTGGTTTCATAAATTTTACATGTAACTTATCCGGTCAAAACTGTCAGTGTTAGATATTACCATCATCTGTAAATGGTGAATAAAAGGATATGGAGTAAATGCACATGAGACAAAGTCTCTACAAATATATGGTAAAGAACAAGCAAAGGAACAACGCTTTTATTGTTGTTCTTCATCTTGAAGTCACAATGAGGCCTTCAACAATGAGCTTTGCTCATACCTCATAGTAAGTTCAAGACGGCCCCTAGCACCGGTTTAAGCGGAATTCTTTGCTAATTGTCGAGCAACGCTACATCCATGTCTTTCTTGGTCATGGGTGCGGGATTGTCAACAAACATCAATTAAACTGGCAAATACGTTAACGTTCATCATCAACAAGTATATTATTACAACGGTCAAGCTAGTGGCGAAACTTTTATTTCGAAAAAATGTATTTCGATTGTGTCGATTTCACAAAATAGAAGCCAAATTCTTTTCGACAACCCGATTAATATTAACCATAATTTTAATCGGAGTTGCAGTTTGTTCAACCCTAGCAAAACTGGAACTATACAAACCAGAAGTACAACTTAGTTTAATTAAAATACTGATTTCCCATTGTAATACAAATTTAAATACAATATTGATTGAAGACTTGTTTCATCTGCAGCTTTCAGTCTAAAAATGCCTTTATAGAAGGTTTCAAAGCAATATTCACACAATTTTTAAAGATACAAAGGACGACAAATACATAAACAGGTTAAACAGGACAGATGAAGTGGAGGTTAAGGTACCCATAAACCGATTTCAGCCTACCGCTGGCTTTTGCTAGTGCCGGTACCAAGTCCGGCTGTCCCGAGTTCCTATCATTGTCTACGTTTGTCTCTTGTCTTATTTGTGTTTTTGTCTAGTTCCCTAGCATCTTGTGGCATGTAATTATAATTTTCAGCCATTGTAGGTGTTTCCTGTTGTCTCATTTATTTCATAATACAACAGAAACAAAAACAACTAGCCCAGACCTTTATTTCAGCTTCAGATATATTGACGACGTACTTTCCCTTAATTACCTATATTTTAAAGAATATTTACGTCGGATCTAATTCAATGAACATGAAATTAAAGAGACAACCGATACACTCAATTCTGCTTCATACCTCGACCTTTTGTAATACAATGACGAACATGGACGTCTGAAATCTAGGTTATATGACAAACGTGATGATTTTAACCTCTCAATTGTGAGCTTACCCTTCCTCAGCAGCAATATACCTACCTCCCAAGCATATGGAGTGTATATTTCACAATTAATTCGTTACTGTAGAGCTAGTAGTTGTGGCAAGAGCAAAAGCGCCTTCACAAAAAACTTCTGAGTAAGAGATATGTTAAGCCGTTGTTTCTATTGTCCCTTCAGAAATTCTATGGTCGTCATCACAACATCATAAATAGAAATGAAATGTCTTTGTCAAAAATGAAAACGGACATTTTCAGCTGGTAGATTCACGTCTTACCGGATTTGATATTACCGATTCTCACTTTACCCTGGAATGACCCACTGACAGTGTGGCAGGTGCTGTATACAGAGCAGGAGCTGTTTGTGCTTTAGTTTTTTGTGTTGTATTTGTAGTGTTTGTGTGTTTAGGGGGTGTAGTGTCTTTGGTCTTCCGTCTTTGGGTGTTCCTGCTTTTGCCTTGTCTCTGGACTTTGATTTATGTATTTTTATGCTTGTTTCCCTAGTATTCTATAACCATTGTGTCGTAATACGAATCTAATAAGAAATGTGCATTTTCTCTTTTCGTACAGACACGTGCAAACGTGGCGTTATAGGGAAAATAAACAAACCATAAACAATCAAAGGATCTCAAGAATCTGAATCGTTCACAAGGACAATGGCTGATGTACAGAGTGCAAATAACTTAAATGTTAAAATGTGTCATTTTTAGTTTTGTTAATACACCTCGATGTTAAATGGCCATTTGTTAACCTGTTTGTTCTTATTGGTCCAGTAGTTTAAGAAGAAAAAATCTTCTTGCTAAGCGTGCAATGCAAAACCAAGTTTCCCTCCGGTGGTTATCTTTGACGAGGCAAAGAATTGCAGGATGCATTTATCAAAAAAAAAATTACTGTTGCTTAGTTTGGTTCAAATCGACAAAGTAGTTTCAGAGGAAAAGATCTTTACCGTAAGGGCGAATGTCCTCTTTACAGCCATTTTTGATGAGGACAGTCACATTTTTACAAAGGGATCACCAAACACCTATTGAGACTAAGTTTTGTTACGATTGGTGGGTTAATAGGGAAGATATTTGAATGCTTTCAAATTTTTTTCGTGTTGTAAATTATGATCTCCGCTGGCGGCGATCTTGAATACTGACCTGCCGGACATTTAACAAAAGGATGCCCAACTAAGAACAATAATGACCAAGTATGATCCAAACTAATCAAGTAGTTCTACAAGTGAATATTTTTGAAAGTGTTTTCCCAAAGTGTCCATATAAAAGTAACTTTGGCTTCCCTTTTGGCCGAAAAATGACTTGTCGGACACATTTTTAAAGGGGATCTAAAGGACTAACTTGACCAAGTTTGGTTCAAATTGCCCTTGAGGTTTCAGGGGAAAAGATCGTTGAATGTGTTCTTCAATAGGATTCATGTTAAACTAAATTGCCCACTGGCAGTCATTTTAGCTGAAACACCGACTTCCCGGACACAATTTTAAAGTCAATTGTGACCAAAATTAGTTCCAAGTTTCTAAGTAGTTTCAGAGACTGTTAAACTAATTTCCCCGCTGTGCCAACTGAGGACAATTGTGACCAAGTATGATTCCAAATGGCCGTGTATTGTCAGAGAAGAACTTTGAAGATGTTTTCCCTTAAAGTCAAACGTTCAACTCAGTTTCCCGTTGATTGCGATCTAGAATGAGGACCTATTTTTGTTAAAGAGGACCAACCAACAACTAATGTGGACAAGTTTGGTTCCAATTCGCCAAGTAGCTCCAAAGGAAAAGATCTTTGAATGTGTTTCCCTTACGATCAAATGTTAAACTAATTTCCCAGCTAGCGGCCACTTTGGATGAGATGCGGTCTCGTCAGATAATTGTCGTCATGAAGATAAAATATAGTCCTTGACATCCTGAACATTTTTATAAGTATCTGTCTCAAACTGTTTTGGATATTTAAATAACAAAATACCTAACTACTGTAAATTTAGTTTCTGCATATCGCCATTTTGACAACAGAAGTCTATGTTTCGATTCTTTAGTGCACACAAAACCCAGACATTAGGAAATACATATGAAAAAATGTATAAAACCAAGAAAATTCGACCATTTCGGTAGAATTTCTCGAATTGACGAAAATAGTCATCTCAGTTCAAATTAAAAAAAATACGACAAAATTAACTATTATCAATTTTCCTAGCATGGAAAGTAATATTCAATCTACATCTGCATAGGGAGTGAATGTTTAACAGTTGATTCGTTAAGCGAAGGCTAGCACAAATTATACAGACCCTCTCATAAATTATCTCCATGACCGCCCTATTAATCAAGATCTAAAATAATTGTGTCTCGTCTGATCCTTAAAAATCAGATATCAGTCCTGTGTGGATAATTTTGAAGTTTCGTTTCTTACTGGTACGTGATTTAAGATTCATTTTTACTTAACATGGATGAACATAACTTTTTGTTGTCTACGACATTACAATAGCAATTAATGGAACGGATGGTTTGGCGCGCCAAAAAAACCGGTTTAACCCTCAATTTTTTTAAATGCCTGTACCAAGTCAGGACCATAGGGTCTGTAAGTCTCGTCATGTGACACCGAGAATTCACGATAAAATTTAAATCTGAAAAAGTTTCACGCCAAAATATGACGTTGCCGGATTATGACGTCCAAAATTTTTGCTTGAAACGGCATATTTTTCTGTTAAAATCGCAACTTCCGGGTACAAATTTTGTACCCGGAAGTTTCAAAAATTCAACGAGATTTACAGACCCTATTGCAGTTGACAATTTTTACGGTGGTTTTGCACCTGTTTTGTCTATTTGCCTCTTTGACTTTGGCTCTGGACAATTCTGTTAGGTAATTTTGTTACTATCCTCATTGGAAATTATTGATAAATTAGAGTTTCATGCACAGTTAGCAGTATCTTAACTAGATCAGATATTACAATTAAGATATTACAAATTTTCAAATAAAATCGGTTTTCGGGCCAGCACCGAAGTACTGGCTACTGGGTTGGTGAATACCCTCGGGGACTAATAGTCCACCAGCAGTGGCATCGGCCCAGTGGTAGCAAATAACAAAATACCGAGGTTACTGTAAATTTAGTTCTGCATATGCGCATTTCGACAACTTATGTCTCATCAGTGCAGATAAAAATCAAATCATTTTGAAATCCATGAACCGAAATATGTGTAAACGCTGATAGAGAACAAATTGCAAATCGGATCTAAATAGGAAAGCCAAAATTAGCTAAGGACAGAGCTATGCTAGAGGGAGATACTCCTTCATTCATTCATTCATTCATTCATTCTTTACATCATGAAGAACCAACAGGTATAAAAAAATTATCCGTGCTGATTTTTATGATTTTTATGGATTAAATTTGTAATGAAAACATACCGATCTACCTCCACTTACTTTGATAGAATTTAAATGTTTGATAAAAACTGATAAGTTAGTGAATAATTAATAATTCTAGCAAGGTGGGCCATCACCATTGAATACTGATTGACAATTTGATTTCCATTATGCTGAACAGATTAACAAAGTTGCAGAATTTGTATTTATACACTCATTTTGATAACAAAAAGGATAAGATTACAAGTAAATTTTAGTTAACACTAATTTTAAAATATTCGTGCAAAAATTAGTTGTACTGACACAACTTCTTGATCTCTGACGCCCGAAAAGAGAAAAAGTAGTATATCTTATTTATATTCAAGTATTTAATATTGTCAAATAACTAAATGCCAAACTTACTGTAAATTTATTTTCTGCATATGCGCATTTCGACAAATTCAAATACATCGGCAAACGAATACCGAAGCAGAATGAGCGAACCCCTATAAAAACTTAGGTATCATCAGGTGCTCCGGAAGGGTAAGCATGATCAAAATTATCCATATTTCTGTTAACATTTCTTAATCTAAAGGGTGTAGCCCGAATAGATAAAAAAAAAGTGTTAAACCCGGGGCGCTAAACTACTACTGGTCAAAATTATCTGTATTGCTCTTAAAAGTGGCAATTAATCATTACTAGTAGAGACATTAAACATTTCATGAAATTATAGATTTCCTTTGTTTGGGTTCTAGTGCTGCTGATGAGGAATTAGTTTCCGAGATGTCCATACAGCTCATTAAAATAATTGAAGTTGGAGTTAACATATGTGTTATGGTCTCATGTTCATTTACTCCATATCCTTTTGTAAAATATTAAACACATAAAGTACACTAAATAAGACAAAGAATAAGACAGATTTATTATTTAGTTACTGGAGAAAAAAAAGTTATCTGAAAAATGACCTACTTTTTTTCGATATAACTAAACAATTATCTATGATCACATCCATTTATATTAACAGTAATTTTTAGAGTGAAAACTCTTTTCTTTAATAGTGTAAAAATATAAATTAGTAGGTAGGAAAAGACTATGGAAAAGAATGTCCTGTATGATAACATTTTTTCTGCAAAGAATCCGCACATGTTTTAGATAAAAGATACAACTAGGATATAAAAGATAGCAAACTGACTGGACAGTGTGACAAAGTGATCATTGTCAAAGTCACTGTAGAAAGACAGATTTTAATAAACGGTAAAATACATTGAATTTCACACCTATTCGATTTCAAAATAAACACTTAACTTCCTTTATTTGGAAACTTTAAAATGAACTTATACCACAAACATAACAGCATATTTGTTGGATTTATATTAGTTATGTTATAATTTCATCACTTATGAGAAAGTGAAATTTCTTTTAATCTGTCATTTGTTTTCTTCAGAGTATCCTGTACCAAGTAAATTAATTGATCATTACCGTTACAGGTTTCATAAATCTTTTTTGTTCCAATTTTCCATGACTTTTTCATGACTTTTCAAGGATTTTTCTCAAAATTCCATACCCAAAATTATTACAATGTCATGCTGTGTTCCGATCATATTATCTGGTTCCTTTTTTTGAATTAAAATCAATAGGAGAAAAGTTGTTGATAAAAAGGAAACCAGGATGATTACTTCCCCTTTAATGACGTTTGATCACTTCCTTTAAATATTGACCTCAAGATTGCTAAGACAACAAACCCACAAGTTTCCTACGGCAAAAAAACACTTTTTACATTTTGATTAATTTCCAGGACCTTTCAAGGACTTTTGGCAAAACTTCTGGATTCCATGACTTTTCAAGGCCTTTAATTTTCAAATTGAAATTCCATAACTTTTCCAGGATTCAAGGACCTGTGTGAACCCTGCCGCTTACAGTTGTTCCTGTGATTTTCCATCTGCTCTGTCTTTTTGCACTTTTGAAATCGACTTTTTGTAATTTTGTTTGTTAATTTTAATATTTTTCCTTTTTCATTTATGTAAATTGCTATTGTTGAGAAAGAATTTTCCTGACTTCAATTGTCAGAAATATGTAAGACAAAAGCCTTTAAAACATATGACAAAAATGAGAAAAAATGACATTCTCTTTGTTCTTTCATCGCAATAGATATGAAAAAGAAAGGAAATGGGGTAAATGTCAAGGAGACAACATCCCATATCCAGGTTAAAACGACCCAAAACAAAGCATCTAGGGGTCACCGTAGGGTCTTCAACACAATGAGGAACCTCATACCATATAAGCAAGCCCTCAATGGCCCCAAAAGAGTAAAAAGTGGATAAATCAATGGAAACAAACCACATCCAATAACCCAAATATCAAGAAACTAAAATTTTATAAGAAGACACGGACAAGTCAATCACCAACATATTCCTGACTTGGGACAGGCGCAAAAATTGCGGTGGGGTTAAACTCGTTTTCTTGGATCCAAACCCTCCCCCTATGTGTGAGAAAACTCATTACAATTCGCTCCATGGCTACTTATTTTTATCATGAAAAACTAACAGGGATCTTATGTCAAATTTGAGAAAAATTTAAGTTTTCGACTTTTAAAATCTCGAAATTTCAACTTGAACTTAAAATTTCTAATTTTTGAAAATCAATATTCTAACTTGTACCTCAAAATTTCAACTTCCACATAAAAATTTGACTTTTTCAAACTCTTATTTTCGAATTTTTAATTTCCAGTCTTAAAAATTCCGCATTAAAGTCGAAATATTGACTATTGAAATCTCAAAATTTCGGCTTGTCAAAACTCAAAGTTTAAACTTTTAAAAACTCGAACTTATGCCTTTTCAAATTTTGACTTTTATAAACTAAACAATTCGATATCGAAGCCAAGCTGTCCACTTTAAAGTCAAAGTTTTGAATTCAAGTCGAAATATTGAAATTTAAAAAGTTAATATTTTGAGTTTGAAAAGGCGAAATTTCGAGTTTTCAAGAATCTAAATTTTGACTTTTTTGAAGTCGAAATATCGAGTTTGGAAATGTCGGAACTACTAATTGAAAGTCAGCATTTTGTGTTTGAAATTTTAAGTTTTAAAAAGTCGAAATATTGAGTTTGAAAAAAAAATCAAATTTTGAGCTAAGAAAAAAATTGAGTCCAAAAAAGTCCAAACTTCGAGTTTAAAGGCGAAATTTAGAGTTTATAAGTCGAAATTTTAACTTCGTAAACATTTTTGTTTTATGTCCTTTAGGATGTTCGCTGGTCATGTTTATGTTTCTGTCAGATTTTCGGACTTTTCTGGTTTCATCCATTGAATAGCTTAATAATTTTTTGTCCGATGACCTCTTAATTTTTTTTCCTTTATTTCATTCTATACACCTTTTGGAGAATTCTGACAAAATTTCATTCAGTTGGTGTTACATTTTCGAACTGCAATTACTCGAACACCATGGATGCCTTGAACCCTTTCTTTGATCCCTTGGTTCGAATTTTAACATAGTTCTACTTCAATATCTCGAACACTCCTTTGGCTCGAACTGTTTTCATCGGTCCCTTGGGTGTTCGAGCCATCGAAGTTTGTTTGTATTTTGTATTTTGTCACATTCAGTATTGGGTAAACAGTCCTCCTGCTAAACATATGAACAATGCAGAGGAGATCAGTTTCCCGCCATTTTTTCATGCACTTGAATCTAAATAATTACATCGGTAACCTATCAATTGTTTTGGCTTAAATCAGTTCTTTTACTATTTTCTAACAAAAAATCACATTTATTCAGAATCCTTGTTATTTTAAAATTGCCCAGCAAACATCCTTAATACGATTCCGTAGTAGAGTGTTTATCTGTGGTAATTTTTGTAGCTGTTTTTCACATGCTTGGTTAGCCTTTGTTTCTGGTCAAAACCATTATTGTAGTCATGGATACCATGACGGACAAAATATGTTATGAAGATATATCATGTTTTTCCATTTAGACTTCCGCTGTTTTGTCTAGACTTAAAATATTATACATAAGTAATGATTAATGCAATGGAACAAATCCTCTAAGTGGGCGTGACTTCAAGAGCTATTATTACTTGTTAATTCATCTCCCATCATATGAAAATATTACATGAACAATGATGCAGAAAACGGAGACGGACTGAATAATTAAAAAAAAATCTACAACGAAAAATTTAAATAATACCAAGGTTGCACAATAAACAGAAAATCTTATGTTGCACAAGTGTTTCAATGTGTTACTTCTCATTATTTGCAGCATTTAAATCAAAGAATTCGAAAGCATGTATCCAAATTTAGTCAAAATAAATACTCATCTCCTAAAATATCCAAAATAGGAGGACAAATCCAGTAACGGGGCCATCGACCGAATGCAATACACGAATTCAAGCATCAATATATAAGGCGTTGGATTTTGATTAAAACCGTAAATTTCTACAAAATGCACGGTAAAATTTTCATGTTATACAAGTTTGCAATACTTGGTTGGTGAATACCTTCGTAGACCTCTGGTCCATCAGCAGTGGCATCGACTAAACAGTTTCAGAATAAAAAAAATCTCCTGTTGCACAATTAATAGTAAATTTTGTTATGATGGCACTGAAAATAAACGGTAAAGAAATAAAGATCAAAAAGGCGGAGAAGCTAGTTCTTGAATTAAATCAAAACACAAGGCAACACGAAAACAAGATCAGAATTGACATTCAGTATTTGGAAGGTTGGAAATTGTAAGACTCTGATTAAAAGGATTAAAAGAAAAATTGAAAGAAGGAAAACAATTTTATATCATATAGTAATCGTATTTTACATTACTGCTTAGAATCATAATTAATTAGCCTAAAAAGGGCTAAACCGTGTCCAATACTGGTTGAGGTTCAAGATTAAAATTTCTCTTCAATAGAGTCTATAAGTCTCGTTCAATTTTTAACTGGTGGGGAGATGGATTGTGATCAAATAAAGGGATAAAAAGTAAATGCACATAGGACAAAATCCCTATTAATACGTTATAGGCTTAAGCAAATTGAACAACACGCCATTGTTCCCGGATTTGCATTCTTCACGAAAAGACATGACGTTAAAAACAAACTTTTAGACGTCATAATCAACAGACGTCTTGTGTTGGCAGGAAGAGAAAGGCTTAACTGATTATACTTGACATGGATTATTCTGCAAAGGACATGCACATTTTTCAGAAAGAGATGCATCTAAAATACAAATAATTAATTGATTGGACACATTGTAAAAGTTCCTGGAGAAAGATACTTCAGCAGTAGTTATAAAAAAAAAGAAATTAAATTTTTTCACCATCAGATTTGACAATATGCATTTATCTGCTTCTATTTGAAAACTTTAACATGAGTATAGACAACAAATTAACAGTCATCTACATATTTGTAGGATTTATATATTTGTTGTGTTTTAATTTCATCACTTATTAGAAAGTGAATTTTCTTTCAATATGTTACTTTTTTTCTACCAAGCCGGAACATTGCGGTCGATTTGTTCCCGTGGTTTTACACCTGTTTTGTATTTTTGCCCTTTCGAAATCGTCTCTTGGCAATAGACCATTTTCATGTTTATTTCTTATCCCGACTTTGGCTCCGTTTTTATAATGTTTTCAACAAGGGAAGTAACTTACTTACCCGACAGTCGGGTTTACGGTTCCATTGTAATAAGGGACAGCAGTAGATTTCAAATACATAGATATCTATCACTGGGCTAGGGGTAATATCTCGATTGTCTTTAAATAAATTATTTCAAGCTATTCGGGTACTTACCACAGGGAAAATCGTAACCGTTGCGAGAGAAAATATTTACTGATCGTCCTTTCCCTAATGAGACCGAAAACCAGAATGTCGGATTTTAGGGAGTGACGTCCCTTTGAAAAACATGCTAAAATAGCAGTCATCCCGTAAAATTGAAATTCGTCTATTCTGTCTGGTCGTTTTGTAATTATCCTGTTTCATTTTTGTAAACTGTTATTTTTTTAGAAAGAAGACTCTTGACTTTAATGATTGTAAGAAAAATGTAAGACAACAGGCGTAATTATAAAAGACATGACTAAAATAAAAAAAAGCCATTCCCAATGTACTTTCATCACAATAGAAAACTCATCACTGTGATTTGCATGTATTAGTATTTTCATCTGGAAATAATCAACAGTTATTTAAAGGTTTCTATGCTGTCATTTTTGATGCTTCATGTTTCAAAAGATCAATTTCCTTTTGTTTTCTGCTCACAGAGATTACTGTAGTCATGGATACCATGACGGACAAAATACAAAAAGAAAGCATATTTCCCATTTTGAATTCCTTTGTATATTAAGAGTTGCATCGATAATAGGTAATGATTAACGTTATGGAATGCTATACCAAGGCGAGTCTTCAGGGGCTATTACTACTTGATAATTCAATACCCATCACATAAAATATTAAAGAAAAATGCTGCAGTAAATGGTAGACTTACTGAGTATATTTAAGGTAGTAGACCTAGGTTAAGGGAGATAACTCTTTAAATCAGTAAGACGTTTGAAATAGTTAGTTTCATCAATGCTTTTTAAGCATTGACGTGAAAAAGAATAAAAAATCATCTATGTTACTCAGAGGCTTAGAATCTGTTTATGAAAATGATTTCAACAAACTCACCTGTGATTTTTAAGAGTTATGTCCCGTAACCTAGGTCTACCTCCTTAAGAAATAATTCATGGCAGGTATATGGTTATTGGAAATTTAACATGGGCTGGGCCTTTATATTCGAATTTAACTCAGAGCATTACGAATATGAAGGCCAAGCCCGTTGTTAAATGATAATTACCATATAACTGCCATGAAGTTTTTCGATTCTAATATGACAGAAAATTGTCCATTCTGAAGAGACCTTAGAGACGGCGGATTTCTCGCCTTCATTTCTGTCTGTGTCTATGACGTCAAAATATACAATCTGACGTTTTCAAACAGATGCAAGTTCGAAATTAAAATCGAATGCAAAACAATACACATTTACACGTCTGAATGGCATGATTTTGCTGAAAACTGTTCTTAAACTTTATTCTCTTCATTAACTAAGACCAAAAAAATTAAAAACATTGTTGCTTTTCATCCGGTTTACTCATATTCAAATACCATTTGCGCATGTGCGAAAGATATGGTTATCGAGTATTACACTGGTTGACGATAAACATGAGCCATGTTAGAATAAAAGGTAACCTATTGTGAAATTAAGGAAATACATCATCAAACGAATAACGATTGAAAAGGCAGAAAAGCAACATCCAAAACTATGTAAAACATAACATGGCAACACGAAAACAAGATAGAGTTATAAAAACTCTTACGAAATTCAGAATTGAGATTCTTTGATCAAGAGAATAACCAAAAACAAGGAAAAAATATAAGATATAGTAATTGTATTTCGCATCGCTGTCTAGAAATATAATTTAGCAAAAATAGGGAAAAATTGGTTCCAATACTGATTTTTGTTCAAGATAAAAGAATTCTCATCAATAAGACCTGTAAGTATCGTTCAATATTGAAACTTCCAGATACATAGATTGTATCCGGAAGTTGTATTCTTCACAAAAATACATAACGTTCCAAACAAATATTTGTACGTCATAATCCTCAGACGTCTTGTTTTTCGCGGGAAAATTAAGGTCTGTATGATTTTTTAAAACTTTTCTGAAAAGAATCTGTACATTTTTTTAGATAAAGATACAATAAGAATACAAATAACTTAATACCGAAGTTACTGTGAATTTGATTTCTGCATATGCGCATTTCGACAACTTATGTCTCTTCAGTGCAGATAAAATCGAAACGTTTGGAAAACCATAAACTCAAAGATGTTTAATAAAAACTGATAGAGAACAAATAACCAATATGATCTAAATGTAAAGCCAAAATCAGCTAAGGACAGAGCTTTGCATGAGGGAGATACTCCTTAGTTTTCAAGAAAATTTACAAAAAATTAGATATTGTAAGGTTTCAAATACAATCGGCTTTCGGGTCAGCACCGAAGTACTGACTACTGGGCTGGTGAATACCCTCGGGGACTAACAGTCCACAGTGGCATCAAATAAGTAAATACCGAAGTTACTGTGCATATTCGACAACTTATGTCTCTTCAGTGCAGATAAAATCTAAACGTTTGGAAGACCATAAACTCAAAGATGTTTAATTATAAACTGGACAAAGTATTGTTTTGCAGGAAGTCAGTACGGAAGCGTATTGGTGACATTTGAGAAAATTCAAGTTTTCGACTTCAAAAATTTCGAAATTTCAACTTTATCTTAAAATTTCGAATTTTTCAAACTCAAAATTTAAAGTTTAACTTCAAAATTTTGACTTTTCTAAACTTGAAATATTGACTTTTTCAAACTCGAAATTTTTTTTAACTCAAAATTTCATTTTTTCAAAAAAAAAAACTTTAAAGTAAAAAAACTGAATTTTGAAAACGCCATATTTCGACTTTTCAAAATTTGAAAAAATTAAATTCTTTTTTAAAACTCAAAATTTTGCCTTTTCAAACTCAAAATGTTGACTTTTATAAACGAAAAAATTCGACTACGAAATTAAGTTGTCGACTTTGAAGTCAAACTTTCGACTCAAAGTCGACATTTTGAGATGAAAAAAGTCAAAATTTCGAGTTTAAAAAAGTCGAACTTTGAAGATTTTAAAAGTCAAAATTTTGAGTAAAAAAAAATTAGAAATTTCTAATTTTCAATATTCGAAATTTTTACTCTTATGAAGTCGTAGGTTATAGTTGGAAAATGTCGGAACTTTGTCTTTAAAGTCAGCATCTTGAGTTTGAAAAGGTAGAAATTTCAATATAAAGAAGTCGAAATTTTGAGTTAAAAAAACAACAAATTTTTTAGCAAAGAGAGACAATATTTTGAGTGCAAAGTCGAAATTCTGAGTTTAAAGGTAAAATTTTGAGTTTTTTAAAGTCGTAAGTTGAAACTTCGTAATTTTTTTCTCATTTCAGGGTCATTTCTGTCACTGTATGTTCCATACGCGCAAATATCTTTTGCTTTCTGGTCAAAAACATTATTGCATTCAGGGATACTGTGCCGTAAAAAAATATATATTGAAGGTGCATCGTGATGTTTTTCCATTTAGAGTTCCTTTGCTTTTTTTTAAATGACACATTTGAAATAACAAAAAGAAAAACATGGAACACGAAAACAAGATGTGGCAATTATAAAATTTCCTACGAAAATCAGAACTAACATATAGGATTTTGAAGGTTGAAAATTTTAGATGACACTTTTTATGATTTATTCTGCAAACAATCAACACGTTTTATGGATAAAAAATACAACTAGAATACAAATGATAAAAAACTGTATGTATTAGTTATAATAAAACGTGCGGAGCAGCTTGAAAAAAATTAGAATTTTCATCATCAGCTTTAGCCATAAACATTTGTTTACTTTTATTTGAAAACTTGAGAGTGAACTTTTACCACAAATTAACAGCCAATTACATATATGCTGGAAATGTATTTGAAGTGTTATACTTTTTTCACTTATAGAAAAGTTAAGTTTGTTTTTAATATGCTAGAAATGCTTCTACCGAGAAAAGACTTTTGCTGTCGACTTTTTTCCGGTGATTTTTCAAATGCTCTTTTTTCCTTTCGAAATCTACTGTTGCCAGTTCTGTTTGGTAATAGGGTCTGTAAGTCTCGTTCAATTTTGGAACTCCCGGGTACATAAATTGTACCCGGAAGTTGAGTTTTATCAAAAACTATGACATTTCAAGCAAAATTTTGGACGTCATAAATCTGCAACGTCACTTTTTGGCGGGAAAATATTTCAATATGAAATTTTATCGTGTTTTCTCGGTATCACTTACAGACCCTATTTTGTTATAACCCTCTTTCATTTAGGTAGACTGCTATAGTTTAGAGAGAAGACTCTTGACTTTAATTGTCAGAAAAATGTAAGAAAGCAATTATAATTATAAAACATATGACGTAAAAAAAAAGAAAAAAAGACTCTCCCTTTGCACTTTCATCACAATAGAAAACCCATTACGTTAATCTTTATGGCTAATTATGTTTATCACGAAGAATATACAGGTATAAGAAGGTCTATATGTGGTCATTTTTGTCGCTGTTTATTTCAAAAGCACTGTCATCTTTCGTTTTCTGGTAAAAGACGTTTTTGTAGTCATGGATACCATGACGCACAAAATATGTAATGAAGGTATATTGTGATTTCTTCCATTTCGGCTTCCTTTGTTTTGCTAAATACTAAAATATTGGGAATTAGTTAACATTAACGAATCTTCAGGAGCTATTACTAGTTGATATAACATTACCCATCATACAAATATTAAACAAACAATGTTTCATATAACGGTGACACAGTGGATTTATCAAAAAAAAAAAAAAAACCTAATTAGTGAAAATGCCAATAATACGCATATTGCATAATGAACTTGCATAGTAGATCTTGTTATTTTGTATATGTGTTTCAGAGAGTAACATTTGTACCTCTCGTCAGCAGCATTAGAATTAGATAGGTTCGACAGCATTATCAAAACTAATAATATTAAACACAAAAAAAAAAAATAAATAAATAAATAAATAAATAAATAATAATAAAAAAAATAACCGAAATAGTAGGCTAAATTATCTAGTACTTCTTTAGTGCCAAGTCAGATCAAAATATATGGGAGATTTGTAAATTAGTTAATTTCTATTAAAATGCAAGTTATTTTTATGCCAGACAAGTCTTTACTACTGGGTTAGTGGATGCCCTTTGAACCTCTGCTTGACCAGCAGTGACATCGATCAAGTAGTTTAAAAAATACCTATTTTACGAAAGGATATGGAGTAAATGAACATGAGACCATAACAAATATGTTAACCCCAACTGCAATCATTTTAATGAGCTGCATGGCCATTTCGGAAATTAATTCCTCATCAGCAGCACTAGAACCCAAACAAAGGAAATCCGTAATTTCAAAACAAAGTTAAAAATGCATAAAACCAAACGAAATCCGAATAATCAGTAATATGTTGTTAATAAACATTATATTTTGCTGTACACGGAAATACATCGACTATACCGGTCCAGAAAGCAGAAAAACGATATCCAGAAGTAAATAAAAAATATTGCAACACGTAAACAAGATGAAGCAATTAAAAAAAAACTCTAACGAAAGTAAGTGAGAATCGAACCATCAATCCAAAACTAACAATCAAAGGACAATGGCAACATCGGAAAAATCAAAGAAGCAGAGACACAACATGAGTACGGCAGCGAAAAGAAAAATGAAGACACACACACACACACAAAGATGAACAGCATAGACCCAATAAAAACCATGGGTGAGATCAGGTGCAAAAACTTCAGAATTGATATTAAGTATTTAGAAGGTTGGAAATTGAAGTACTCTGATGAAGAGAATATTCATTATAGGATTAAACACCGTTTGAAATTAATTAATTGGAGTATAAACGGAACCAATTCACTCATACACAAAAGAAGTCCGAAAGACTTTTATGATTTGTTTGTGAGTGAGTTGGTCCCGTTTATACTCCAATAAATTAATTTCAAACGGTGTTTTATCCTTATAATTCTTTCAATTCGGCGCGAAATAATTATGAATTATTATCTATATAATGCCAACCACAAGTTTTTGTTCTATTTGTTTGTCGTGGCGTATGAATTTATAAGGTGAACTCAAATGTAGTTCGGTCAACGTCGAGTATCGAAAAATAATCGACTTCAGAAATAAACAATCAACACGTTTTTTAGATAAAAAATACAACTAGAATACAAATGATAAGAAACTGATTGAAAAAATTTATCATTGTCAAAGTCACTGGCGAAATATATTTATGTATTAGTTATAATAAAAAGTGAAGCAGCTTGGAAAATTTTAAAATTTTCATCATCAGCTATAGCCATAAACATTTGTTTACTTTTATTTGAAAACTTGATAGTGAACTTTTACCATAAATTAACAGCCAGGTTACATATGTACTGGAAATATATTTGAAGTGTTATACTTTTTTCACTTATAGAAAAGTTAAGTTTGTTTTTAATATGCTAGAAATGCTTGTACCGAGAAAAGGACTTTTGCGGTCGACTTTTTTCCGGTGACTTTTCACCTGCTCTTTTTTTCCTTTCGAAATCTACTGTTGCCAATTCTGTTTGGTAATAGGGTCTGTAAGTCTCGTTCAATTTTGGAACTTCCGGGTACATAAATTGTACCCGGAAGTTGAGTTTTTATCAAAAACTATGACGTTTCAAGCAAAATTTTGGACGTCATAAGTCTGCAACGTCATTTTTTGGCGGGAAAATATTTCAAATTGAAGTTTTATCGTGTTTTCTCAGTATCACTTACAGACCCTATTTTGTTATAACCCTCTTTCATTTAGGTAGGCTGCTCTTTTAGAGAGAAGACTCTTGACTTTAATTTCAGAAAAATGTAAGAAAGCAATTATACTTATAAAACATATGACGTAAAAAAAAAAGAAAAAAAAGACTCTCCCTTTGCACTTTCATCACAATAGAAAACTTATTACGTTGATCTTTATGGCTAATTATGTTTATCACGAAGAATATACAGGTATGAGAAGGTTTATATGTGGTCATTTTTGTCGCTGTTTGTTTCAAAAGCACTGTCACCTTTCGTTTTCTGGTAAAAGACGTTTTTGTAGTCATGGATACCATGACGCACAAAATATGTAATGAAGGTATATTGTGATTTCTTCCATTTCGGCTTCCTATAATTGTTTTGCTAAGAACTGAAATATTGGAAATTAGTTATCTTTAATGAATTGGAATTAATGCTCTACCAAGGCGTGTCTTCAGGGGCTATTACTACTTGGTAATTCAATACCCATCATACAAATATTAAACAAACAATGTTTCATATAACGGAGACACAGTGGATTTATCAAAAAAAAACCTAATTAGTGAAAAATGCCAATAATACGCATATTGCATAATNTGTTTATCACGAAGAATATACAGGTATGAGAAGGTTTATATGTGGTCATTTTTGTCGCTGCTAGTTTCAAAAGCACTGTCATCTTTCGTTTTCTGGTAAAAGACGTTTTTGTAGTCATGGATACCATGACGCACAAAATATGTAATGAAGGTATATTGTGATTTTTCCATTTCGGCTTCCTTTTTTTGCTAAGAACTAAAATATTGGAAATAAGTTATCATTAACGAAACTTCAGGAGCTATTACTAGTTGATAATGCATTACCCATCATACATATATTAAACAAACAATGTTTCATATAACGGAGACACAGTGGATTTATCAAAAAAAAAACTAATTAGTGAAAAATGCCAATAATACGCATATTGCATAATGAACTTGCATAGTAGATCTTGTTATTTTGTATATGTGTTTCAGAGAGTAACATTTGTACCTCTCGTCAGCAGCATTAGAATTAGATAAGTTCGACAGCATTATCAAAACTAATAATACTAAACACCAAAAAAAAAAAAATAAATAAAGAAATAAAATAAATAATAATAGAAAAATAACCGAAATATTAGGCGAAATTATCTAGTACCTCTTTAGTGCCAAGTCAGATCAAAATATATGGGAGATTTGTAAATTAGTTAATTTCTATTAAAATGCAAGTTATTTTTATGCCAGACAAGTCTTTACTCCTGGGTTAGTGGATACCCTTTGGACCTCTGCTTGACCAGCAGTGACATCGATCAAGTAGTTTAAAAAATATCTATTTTACGAAAGGATATATAGTAAATGAACATGAGACCATAACAAATATGTTAACCCCAACTGCAATCATTTTAATGAGCTGTATGGCCATTTCGGAAATTAATTCCTCATCAGCAGCACTAGAACCCAAACAAAGAAAATCCGTAATTTCAAACAAAGAAAAAAATGCATAAAACCAAACGAAATCCGAATAATCAGTAATATGTTGTTAATTAACATTATATTTTGCTGTACACGGAAATACATCGGCTATACCGGTCAAGAAAGCAGAAAAACGATATCCAGAACTAGATAAAAAATATTGTAACACGTAAACAAGATAAAGCAATAAAAAAAACTCTGACGAAAGTAAGTGAGAATCGAACCATTAATCCAAAACTAAAAATCAAAGGACAATGACAACATCGGAAAAAACAAAGAAGCAGAGACACAACATGAGTACGGCAGCGAAAAGAAAAATGAAGACACACACACACAAAGATGAACAGCATAGACCCAATAAAAACCATGGGTGAGATCAGGTGCAAAAACATCAGAATTGATATTCAGTATTTAGAAGGTTGGAAATTGAAGTACTCTGATGAAGAGAATATTCATTATAGGATTAAACGCCGTTTGAAATTAATTAATTGGAGTATAAACGGAACCAATTCACTCATACACAAAAGAAGTCCGAAAGACTTTTATGATTTGTTTGTGAGTGAATTGGTCCCGTTTATACTCCAATAAATTAATTTCAAACGGTGTTTTATCCTTATAATTCTTTTAATT
>MJUU01043738.1:0-13383 GCA_002080025.1 Modiolus philippinarum | reverse complement strand
AAAAAACGTTTAAAATGCATAAAACCAAACGAAATCCGAATAATCAGTAATATCAAATATAGCAAAGGACAAAACTACGATGGAGGGAGTTAATCCTTAGTTTTTAGAATTTACATAACTTTAGATAATAGTTATTGAACAAAGTGTACACATGTACAATTGATCCGCAAAATAAAAACTTCCTGGCTCAAATACTGTAGGAGATTTGCTCCGGACAAATGATTACCCATTTGGCAGCCGCCAGCCCGCCCGCCATTTTCACTATTTTAATAACCGGATTTTTCCGATGGAAAACCGGGTTAAAACAGTCTGTTTGCACTATCAGAAGTCATACTTGTCTAAAGTTCAGATTACCTATCTATGCTCTTTGGATCTAGCTATAGTCTGAAATGATCATGTTCAGTTTGCCAAAGATCTCAAGTAAGTCGATTCACGAATAGTGAATCAGACCCAAAGAAATGGGAATTATGATTAATATAAATGCTCATGTCAATAAACTATTTTATCAAAGTAACTACCGTAGCTACTTGTGGCAGAGTGAAAAACGATGAGCCGTGGACAAAATGTATTGTTTGCACGTAAGAATCAACATTATGACCAAACATGCCTCTTACAATTTTTGAACCAACTCTGGTCACGGTCAAGGTCATTGTCCGGAATTTCTGATTGCAGGCCTAAAAAGTGAGTATGTTCACATGTTCTTTTACCAAACAATCACATTTTCGAACCAGTTGACTTCAAATCTCTATTGCTATGGCGATCAGGAATCCCTCAGATCAATTTTCCGTTTTAAACCTCCGTTCTCATAAGTATAAAACGCATGTTAAGAGATCTTGACGTTGCGACGTCTCACTGGACCCGCTGCCACGTGATTTATTATTTGATGAGCATGATTGCTTTAGATTAATCAATAGTCTTTAGTTTGTTCTTCTTTTCACATAACAATGAATTGCGAGTTAAAAAATCAAAATCGAAGTCTGACCACGCTGAGTCATTGTCCACGTAGATTTTCGATTGAACAGTGCATCGAAATGAGACATCGTTTTCCACCTTTTAAAATGGCAAATTGTTAACCTGATGAAGTGTCCAAATTATTGACATCAAATAATTTAAATTCTCCATCAGTTAACGGTGAACACGATCATCAAGCGAAAAACCTCTATTCCGGATTTCCATCGTAGCCGTTTCGGAATTGATTTTGAAGTGGAGTAAACAAATGCGTTTTGGCGTTGAATACATTAATACACTAAAATAAAAATTTTAAAGTGCGAAATTCAAAAATATTTACAAAATTGACTGTGTATCGTTTCTTTTGTTGAGTAGTATATTAAATTATGGAGAAAAGGGGTATAACAGATAAAAAAAAACTCTGAGAACACTACGAAAACAAAAATTAAAGTAGGAAATAACCCAAGTACCTCAACCGTTAAAACACATCCTGCAATTGAAAATGTCAGTTATAAACAGTACTTTGCCTCATTTTTACTAAATGAAAACTATTCTGTACATGACTGACTTTGCAACAAAAAACCCAGAAAACACACTTGTTTACATACCTATGGTAATAAGACAATTCATCAGGTAGTCAACAGGAACAGCTTTTATCCTTCCATTCACAAAACATCAATAGGTAAGCATCGCTGGTAAACGGAACAGTTTCCTCAGTCATTTACTATCAGCTGACAATAAAGATGCAAATTCATACATACGACCGAATCAAAAGCATATAAGAGTGAAAAATCAATTTACATCAACCTTGCCATAAAATATTTAAGCATTCAAATCACTTTTCATGGAAAACATATCAGCTGATGTTCAGTTCTTTTCAGGTTTAAAGAACATATTTGCTTTGAAAGGGATTCTTTACAATGTGGATAGTTCGCTGGTGTGAGGTTGGCTGCTGCTGGTGATAACATAATGAAACATTCCAAATACGCCATCATTACTGAGTTTTCATCTCCCAACTCATTCGCTTCTCAAGGGCATGTGGTCGATACAATGACTACCTAGCACATTGAAGATTGGCCATTGTAACCTTTAGCAGTATCAGATAACAAGACAAACGTGTAACAAAAATGGCAGAAATGGTTACCAACGTGAAGAAATAAAAAAAATTATCGGTAATTTGTGTGAATTTCCTTTGATCTACAGAGACTGATATTGTCAGTATCACCGAACTGGACACTATCACGAAAATATCGGTCACTGTTAAGGCGTCACGCGCGGGTTGGTATGTTGAAGTTGTGTTTTTGTACTATTTGTCGTGCTCATACGCGTAATACGTTGAATGAAGAATGCATATAAATTATTGCAAAAACAATTAATTAATAATGCTGAAGTAGAGATTTTAGCTTATTGCAAGTTATTATAGAGTTTTATTTATCATTTTGTGAATGACCGATAAAAGAAATATAGGACATTTTGTTTTTGATACGGACTTTATCACGGCGTAACGCATCAAGCTTGCCCTAACGGGCTCACTTGATACTGGCCATGATAAAGTCTGTATCAAAAACAAAATGACCTATTTTCCATATTGGTGATACTGTTGGCAATTACACCAGTGAAAAGTTTCATACATACAAGAATTTTGACACACATTCCAATGGTATTGAAAATCCCTGGGTTGTCATCTACTTATTTCTGTTGGCACTAAACCTAGTTTAGCCCATCATTTTTTACATGTATTAATAAAATACCCATTCCAAGTCGGGAATATGACGGCTTGCATAAAATGTTCTGTGTTGGGTTGTGTGTTTTGGATACTTGCGGATTTCCCGTACTGGTCTCTCCCTTTAATTGCTTTTGACTTTTGATGTCACTTTCATTATCAAATCATATTATCTGCCAAAAGTATCGGTATTTTGTTATTTGTTACTATTGGGCTGATCCTACTGCTAATGGACTGTGTGTCCCCGAGGTTATTCACTAACAACCAAGTAGCCAGTACTTCGACGCTAGTCCGAAAACCAGTTTAACTGGAAAATTGCAATATCTAAATTTAAGAAAATTTTGGTAAAATATTAGGAGTATCTACCTCTTGCATAGCTCTGTCATTAGCTGATTTTGGCCTTCCTATTTTGACCCTATTTGTAATTTGTTCTCTATCAGCTTTTACACATATTTGGGTTCATGGATTTCCAAATGTTTTGATTTGATCTGCACTGAGGAGTGATTAGTTGTCGAAATGTGCATATGCAGAACCTAAATTCACAGTAATCTCGTTATTTTGTTATTTTATTCGTCAAGTTTAAGGTAGTAGACGTAGATTAAGGGAGATAACTCCTAAAATCAGGAGGACGTTTGAAACAGTTTCATCGATGCTTTTGAGGAAGTGAAGAATAATTAAAATCACCCATGTTCCTTAGAAGCTTAGAATGCATTCATGAAAATGTCTAAAATAAACATACAAGTGATTTTTAGGAGATAGGTCCTTTAACCTAGACCTACCTCTTGAAAATGCATATTCCGTTATACTAGTAGTTCATCACTAGTACCTCTTGAGAAAAAGGTGTACTTTGATTGGTCTTGAATTATGTTTATAATTTGAACTTGCATCCTACGAGATTATCCCTTTGCAAACACTGCAACTATAAATTCATTTTGAAAAGCGCACTTGCTTCATTCGGTGATCTTAAATCATATTGAACCTCTACAAAATGGCATGCTTCTTGAACTAGCCGACAGAGTAGCAGCAAAAATTTTGACCCATCTTTCAAAATTACGTTTTGTCTAATTCTTTTTCTTTTTCAAGATAATGGTTGTGCAGTAAGGAGTCTACCTGTATTTGGTTTTATTCGTTTGTTTATTATACTATAGGAAAACAAGCCAAGAAAGTTGAGGTTTGGTTACCAATAAACCGGTTTTACGCTACTACTTGCCTTGGCTAGTATCAGTTAAAAGTTCAGCTGTCCCAAATTCCTATCGTTGTTTACATTTGTCTTTTGTCTTGCAGTTTTGTTTATTCGTGTTCAGTTTACTTGTTCATGTTGTTATCTTTTTTATTTCATCCTTGGAGCACCTGATGATACCTCAGTTTTTGTAGGGGTCCATACTGCTAGTGCTTTATATAGCTATGTGGCGTTCTTGTTCATTTTTTTTTATTTGTTAAGTCTTTGTCATACTGTCTCAATTCGTGTTGGATATGATTTGCCGTGATTTTGGATTGGGATTTTAGAATTCCCCCTTTCTCTTTTTTGCTACGGTATTCGTTTGCCGATGTATCAATGAAGAAACACGGCCAAATAAAATCACAATTTCCATGTTGCATAAACCTGTATTCGGAAAAAAATGTAATTTCAGTTATTTAAATGCGGGATAGGAAAGTTCGCCCTTCGGAAAACTGTGAATGAACAAATAAAGGGATATGGAGAAATTTTACACGGGACACAATCTTTAGTTCTTCTTCCTAAAGTCACCTTGAGGCCTTTAACACGGACCAAATTCTCCAACTCATAGTAAGTTCAAGACGGCATCGATTTAAGCGGAATTCACTTGCTAAATGTTGAAAACACTACATCCATGCATCCTTTTTGTCATTGATGCGGGTCGTCAACAAGCATAACATATCGGGCAATGTTCTCTTTCAAACACTGTCATCCGACAATGGGACCAAATGACAATACAGCATATAAACGATCACAGGGTGCTCATCTAGTTGATTGTAAGAAAATTTAGCAAGAAGAATCGGGAGATGTTGGCAATATATATTTAGATGGTCAGAAAATTTTTTTGATTTTTACAAAACAAGAAAGCCAAATGTTGATTTTTGATAGTGCATTCGTATGAGAAATTCTCACACGAACAAGTACACCATAACTAACAAAATAAAAAGAGCATAAACATGAAGCAAGGGGAATCTTTTTACGGAGTCCACACTGCACAAGAGACAAATTCCTCCGTAAATGAACAAATATAAGGATATGGAAAAAATGTACATGGGACAAAATCCCTATAAATACATTGTAAGATTAAGCAAATGGNGTCACGTGACAAGTTAGTTATAAATAACTTCACATATTACCGTATTTGTAGAAATAATAATCAATAACCTGTGACCTGAATATTGTAATGTTTCTGAATTTAAACGATGCAAAAAAAAACAAATAGAAATAATAAACCGAGGAATAAGAATTCTTTCTAGTTAAGTAAGTGTAGTTTGCACGTAGCGCTAATTTGATTCAGAATTGATTTTAACTTATATGGCTCTTGTATCGATATTGAAAAAAGTATGAAATTGGCATATTTCCCTCTAGAGACAAAGGGTGAACAATTATTCATGTTTTTATTGGCGGGTTAATAGAGGACTTCGGGGTTGGAAACCTCCCCTTTTCTTGATTAAAAAAAATTAATTTCGTGCAGAATTTAGTCAACAGTTAAAAAAATGGCAAAAATTAGACTGGAACCTCTCCTTTCTCCGGATCTCATTTGAATCCCCCTTTTCGAAGTTAAGGAAATTATGTTTTTTGCCAAATTTCGACAGTTATGCAAGATGATCCCTTATTACTTCGGAAATACTAATATGGTCAAGATACGGCATATCACAAGTGACGTACTTCTTTTATCCATTTTCAATGATAACATGCCAACACATTTTTATGGAATTGCTAGATAAAAATTTGTCAATTAAATATGTCCACGTATGCTGTCTAAACAAATGTATTACAGAATTTCTCTTTTACATTGTATAGTTTGAAACACGTATACAGCATAACGAAATTTACTGTTTTTTTATGCAACTTGGGTATTAATTGTATTCAAATGTTCAAATAAGTATTTCATATATCACATTGTCATCGCTTACTTGTATCAGCTAAAACAGAACATACGTCAGTTCTTTGGAACTAACATTTTGCAGTTTAATTAAGAAATATTTTATATTCTCCGTATTATCAATAACATTTGTCTATGTGTGTTATAATCAATCAGTTTAACCGAACACTAAACATTGGACGGCTTTCAACGAATATAGCCTTGCAATCAACTAGCGTAGTAACTAAACTGGCCACAACCAAAAGATACGCGTTTGTTATACCCATTTACTAGACGCAAAAATATACAAAATGTATGAGGCTTTCAACAATGAGCAAATACACCTGCACTAGTTTCATCGGTTTGAGCAGAATTCACTTGCTGGATGTCGAACAACGCTACGTCCATGGTTGTCTACGTCAATGGACGCTGGGTCGTCAACAGACATAAACATATCGGACAAAATACCCTAATAAACACTGTCATCCATTGCTCGACAGAAGGACCAAAAGACAATTCGAAATACATTTGTTGCAAGATAACTTGGCAAATAAATTGGGGAGATGTGGGCATAATAACTACAGATGGTAAAAAATAGTATGATTTTTTAAGAAAATATGGAAGCCAAAATGTAAAATTTTTAAAATTTTAACTGAAGAAAAGTAGAGAGCATGCACCTCAATGGAAATATTTATAAGAACTCCACACTTCAAGAGAGACAAATCTGTCATAAATGCAAAAACAAGAGATATTGTCAACGAGTAAATGTACATGACACAAAATTCCTACAGATACATGGTAAAATTAACCCAAATGGAACAACGCATTTCTTGTTCTTTATCTTCTATACTTTCAACATTTCCCATATTTATAGTATTTTGTTGCACAATAGGGTCTGTAAGTCTCGTCATGTGATTCACGAGAATCCACGATAAACAGGCAATTCGAAAACGTTTCCCGCCAAAACATGACGTCTGAGGATTATGACGTTCAAATTTTTGTATGTAACGTCATATATCTTTGCTTAAAATGTAACTTCCGGGTACATTTTTTGATCCCAGAAGTTCCAAAATTGTACGAGACCTACAGGCCCTATAAACAATTTTACGATTATCTTTTACGAAATTAAAGCGTAAATCCGACTAAACAGTACTTCAGTACTTTGATTGTCATTGATGCGGGTCGTCAACAAGCATAACATATCGGGCAATGTTCTCTTTCAAACACTGTCATCCGTTGCCCGACAAAGGGACCAAATGACAATACAGCATATAAACGATCACAGTGTGCTCATCTAGTTGATTGTAAGAAAATTTAGCAAGAAGAATCGGGAGATGTTGGCAATATATATTTAGATGGTCAGAAAAATTTTTTGATTTTTACAAAACAAGAAAGCCAAATGTTGATTTTTGATAGTGCATTCGTATGAGAAATTCTCACATGAACAAGTACACCATAACTAACAAAATAAAAAGAGCATAAACATGAAGCACGGGGAATCTTTTTACGGAGTCCACACTGCACAAGAGACAAATTCCTCCGTAAATGAACAAATATAAGGATATGGAAAAAATGTACATGGGACAAAATCCCTATAAATACATTGTAAGATTAAGCAAATGGAACAATGCCTCCGTTGTATTCTTCTAGACTTGTATTTAAAGGGACATTGATTTTAATTCTTTAAAGTCGTATAAAAATTCCGAATAAAAGACATATATTTTGTGAGAATACATATGGATACAAATCTACGAATGCGAAATATTTTTTGAAGTGTGTTGCACTTGAAAAACACTGCTAGTGCTTTATAGTTTTGTGGCGTTCTTTTGTTTGTTCATTTGTTTTGTCTTTGTCATGGTGTCTCAGTTCGTGTTGGATATGAATTGCCGTATAGAAAAAAAATGTCAAGAGGTGTGACTAAAACTTGCTTTGTTCAAAACCTTGAAACTTGGCCGTTATTTGCAAAATTTTAAATTTGGAAGACAAGTGTGGTATCAGCTGATAGTTGTTGTGCTTTGTGGTATTCCATACAGCTCATTAAAATTATTGCAGTTGGAGTTAACATATGTGTTATGGTCTCATGTTCATTTACTCCATATCCTTTCGTAAAATATTCATAGAAAGGCAGTAGAAGTGGGATATATATTCAAAGTCGTGTTTGTGTACAAATACTAGAAACGAATGGAACAGTAGGAATGGGTTTCGTCTACACTACTACGATCATTTAAAAATTCTTTAATATATATCAGACCCTTGTAGAAAAATTAGAAAAGTTGAAGTTTCGGTCCTAACTCTGATTCAAGATTCTTTTTTTTTTACTAAGTACTAGGATGATCAATTTTTTCAACTGTCTACGACTTTTCAATAAGAATCGCTGTTGGTTGCTACAGTACACTACTGTGATGGAAAAAAAGGGGGATTGCATGCCATAAAACCGGTCTAACCCACCATTTCTTATGAAATGCCCTTACAAAGTCAGCCCCATTGCAGTCAACAATTTTTGCGGTGGTTTCCAATTGATTTCTCTTTATTTCATTGACTTTGGCTCTCGACAACTCTATTCGGTAATTTTGTTTTAACCCCTATTTCTTGAATTTATTGTATGCACCCACTTGTACTACTGCTTATACGATAGTGAGAATAAATCACGTCAACTAGTTCTTTATTTTATAATGAATAATTAAACTAAAAAAAAGCAAAAAGCAAAACACACACACACACACACACAAAAAATTGGTGGTTTGCACTTTTCTACGTGCATGTATACTATAGTTTTGCTGGACATAAATTTCTAAATCAACATAATTAGGTTGAAAATTATGTTTTATTTGAATGGTTTAACGTTCAAATAGAACAGGAAATAATTGATCACGAATAAATTACGACCAATATATGAAAAAAACAACAAAGATACTTTATTGCACAGTCACTATGAATATGTTAACCCTTACCATTTTTGAACACAGAGATAATAAAATCAAAAAAGTTATTGTATCTGCATTAGCACTGACATAGGTAATCCGTTTTGTTGCTTTGAGAATAAAGTTACAGCGCGAGCATACTGGGTAGCAGGACGAAATGTCAATGTACTTGAACTTATCTTTACTACTAAAGTTCGTTTAGAACTGTTCTTCAATTACTTACATTTGGTTTGAAACAGGTTTCAGATGCTCAAATTTATACTTATATAAGTAGGCAAGTCTCTCTTGATTTGATAAATGTGAAAATGTTAGTTTTCGACATCAAACGTAACACTACACTTAAAGTACGCACAAGATTAAAATACATGCAGCTAGTCTTATGGCCCTCTCTCGTAAAGTTCACATTACCGGCAGTTGTACGACCTTTTCTACTTTTCGAGACTAAACAAACAAATGGTACACGTAACTATATATAAATATTTAGTTCTATGGGTAAATTTAAATCGATATTCTCACAAAAATAATTCAAGTCATTCCAATCCAAAAAATTTCAAGAGTAGACTCAAAGTAATTTCATTACATTTCACGGCTAGTCTCAAAGTTATTCCTTTAAATTTCATCGCTAGTCTCAAAGTCATTCCTTCAAATTTAACGAGAAGTCTTAAAGTTATTACTTTAAATTTCAGTAGAAGTCTCTAAATTTCACGAGTAGTCTCTTCTTTCATCTATTGAGTTGAATCCGAGACTGCATTAGACCGGGGGCAACACCTGCAGACAATTTGGTCGCGGTATTTCTGGATCCTAAACAGATATATGACTGGATCAAGCATTGGTGTAAGTAGCATGAGTATACCGGACGCAAATTCTATATACGGACCAATAGTATCATAGCTGTCAGCAATGTAAGCATAAAGTCCTACAACACCTCGTGGCAATGCGGAGACAACAGCAACGATAATTATCATACCAAGGGTTGCCAAATTCTTTCGCATTCGTAAAGCATTTGCTTTCTGACGTTGAATTTGAGTTTCGGTTAAGTTGTTTCCATGGACACCAATTGCTTTTTGCTGCTTCACCATACGTTTAGCCACCACTCCATAGATAACAGCTATCGAAATGATAAGAAATGCCACTGGTAGATCATGGGTCAACATGTTTTGTGGTTCTATTGTGTATTTCATATCGCACCGAAAAATGCCATCTGATGCGTTCACCGCAAATCTACCTAATGCCCAACAATGAGATATTGCAAAGCACATACCGACGGAAATGTTCCCTGTTAAAAGGTTCAAAATCCTCGGTTTTGATGTGAACGTTGCATTCAAACGCTCCAGACAAATCAACAAAGTATGGCACAACGAGGATAAAACTGTTCCACTTGCGACATCTTTGATCAGCATGCATTGGAATTTAACTTCTTCTGTGCCATTCTCCAACAGCATTAAAAGAATTCCATAGATATATTCAACTCCAATAACACAATCGCTAATACTTAAAAACAAAGTCAAACGCATGAAGCGCGCCTTCTTGATTTCGTTTGATTTAAAGCATACGTAAATAGCACAGCAATGAAAGCCTGTCACTATGGTTGAAAGGAATAATGCTACGATGTAAATCGGATTAGCCATATGTACTTTTTTACTTACAGTAAATGTAAGCACAGAAACTCTGTGTTACATGTAATTACAAATTAAAACAGCAAATAGTATTATATATGGAAATGTTTTCCTTACCGATAAATATAATTGGACTAACAATGCAATGGGAGGATTGAGGCGGGGCTTCATGTAATTATAATCAGTGCAATGCTGGTAATATAATTAGTGCAATAATGGTATGGAAAGTCTAATGGGTTGGTCTTTGCATTTACAAAATGACTTGTTACCAGTTTTTGTTTTAAGTAGTATTCCAGCTAAGAGTCAGGTAGTGGGCGGCACATCAACAATTTAGATTCTGTATTATTTGGCTTATATGTATTCATTTGATAATAAAAACACATTCAAAAAAGTGTTTACATTGAAACGTTTGTTAGGTTTCTGGATAATTTTTGACTGGTAAAAAATGGCAGTAAAATTTTCCTGTACTTATCTCTGCTTAATGTAACTGAATTTCGGACGCTGATAACTCTAAAAGGCAAAATGAGATAGAACCTTTATCTATCAAAATTACGTTTTATTGGGTATTTTTTTTTAAATCAAACATCAAAAGTTTGGATTTTTTTCCCTAAATGTGCCACCGCATGAATACACTTTGCCTGTTTCTTGGACGGGCTGGTACTTAATCAAATTTCTATGAATAAAGCTTAAATTTATGTAAAGAAAATTGTTTTAAAGAACTGAACATACATTCAACACACTAAATTCAGATTTCTGGATTTAAAAAGTTGTAGTAGAACGATTTCAAATTTATTTACCATTTCTTAAATTTTTATATGTTTTTTTTATAAAGAATATGGTTTTGTTTTGTTTTGTCTTTTATTTCTCTGTTTTTTTTTCGCAGATTTATAAGTGCCATGTTCATGAATTATTCAGAGTTCCCATGTATTATTTTTATAAATATATATTCTGAAATTTGCTAAAATTCAAAATTTTTTAACTGATAAAATTTCTGTGCTGCATTTTGCATGTTAAACTTTTAAATGGGAAAATATAGTTACAAGCTCATTTCACTCATTATCACAGGAAATCAACACAAATGTGTATTTCCTTTACTCGTTCATTTCTTGTCATATTGTCAGTAATTAATAGCATTTTTACTTATCGAAAAAAAAATGCCAAAAGCCATCAAAAGGCATAAGTATTTTTGCTGTGATTAAAATAGAACCATTAGGGCAAAAGTTCAGTTCTCTGTTTTTATTATCAAAGACAATTTACTGTAACTATTCTGTAATCAGCACATGCTGTGATTTTTCTCCATTTCCTTTGTTATTTTTAATAATAGAATGAAAGTAATTTAATGGAAGTGTCGTACCTTGGTGATTAATGTACGTCTAGTTGACGCCTTTAGAATTTAATAATCTCTAAGGTATGATATGAAATATTAAGATTCATTATAGAAATAAACAAAAAGAGACACAACTACAACAAAAGAATTAAAAAAAACTTAACTAGAGAAAAATTGTCAACTTTATTTATTGTCATGATTCATTGTTGAATGTTGAATATTCTGAATGTTGTGGTTCCTAGTAGTTAATACCCTTTTTGGGAGCACATTTTCCGAAAAACTTTTCGGAAAATGTGCACCCAAAAAGGGTATTAAATACTATCTACGGGACTAACGAGAATAAACAATTGTTATTCACTACAGTTGAGACGGGTAAAACGGGCTAGATTCTTAATTCACTCACATTTTTTACGTTGCTTGCGGTTTAAGCATAACTCGGGTTATACATAACACTGACGTGTATCTCTGGTTCTATACTTTTGATTCCTATATGTTTCTAGTAAGTCTGACAGGTCGTCACCAGTTACTCTCTCTATAACAAATATATTGCTAAAAGGATAATATAAATATACGATTTCCCCTTGAATATCAAGTATTTCGTAAAAACCATACACCTTTGTTTTTATTTTTTTTTAGATTTGTCAAATCATATGCAAGCATTTTTTTACCTGATTTTTTATTATAAAAGTCAAACATTATTACTTACCACAACGGTTATACACCCTCCTACCTGAAATACACTCATAATTTTTTATCTAATAAATATTCGGGTTATAAAAAAATGACAACGATTCTCGTATATTTTTCAAAAAAGTCTAATACGAATAATTTTAAAACAATACAAGGAGTAAAAAATATGCCGAGTGATTACTTCCGCTTACTCATCTAGGGGCCAAGAGGGGTTGGTAAAACGAATTTGCTAATGCACCTTTTATTTAAACCCTTATTGTATTACGACAAAATTATTCTTTACGCAAAGAACTTAGAACAACATTACTACAAGGAACTAATTCGATTTAAACCTCACCTTACAAATGTTGTGAAATATCCACAATAATATGTCCATTGTGTGTGTTTTTAACATTTAAATGTTATAATATCTATCGAAATTATCTATGTTTGTTTAAATCGTACATTCTTTCTTCTTTGTTTACATAATCATGTTTAATCAATATCAAACGAATGACTACCGTATTTTAAATGACTCGCAAATCGATTTTCTGTAGTATAATGGTTATCGTTTCTACATTATAAACAGCGTAGTAAGAATAGTTGGGGTTCGATCCCCACTTACGCAGGTTTATTTTTTTTTAACTAAGGTAATCGACAGCTTCCTATAGGGACAGATTTATTCTTATCCAAAAATATTCTTCCCTTGTATTTGTTTTTATTTGCACATCTCTCAAAGTTTGTGAGGTGAAGAATACTGAAATGATCAATACTTTGTTCTTTAGATGTCCTATTTAGATGTACTTTTTTCATGCTAAATTCTCGTGTGTTTTTCACTTCTTCGCCCTTCAACATCTTGTTAAAATCTTCTTGAGTTAACTTAGTTTTATTTAGCCCTTTTCCCTTTATTTTTACGGTGACTATATTATCCATATCTATCACAACATTCATGTATAGTTTAGGCGCTATGTAGGCAGATTTAGTTATTTTTCCTTTCTTTTTATAGTCGTTGGCTAAATCACCTAGGTTATTACCATCATAATTAGGTATACGTTTTGCTTGTTCTCCTGGTATATGTAAACTATCAGTATCGGTGTAG
>MJUU01043737.1:68220-79373 GCA_002080025.1 Modiolus philippinarum | reverse complement strand
GATTTTTTTCTTTGGATTCCTCTTGATCTAAGCTTTCAGTAGTATGTCAACGAATTTTTTGTAGCTCTTACTGTTTGGGAGCTACAAGGGGTCAAAGGGGCCAAAATTGCAATTTTTCTAAATGTGTCATATCTTTATTTTTCATCAGATTTCGATGGATTGTTTCTTTGAATTTCTATGGATGTAAAGTTTTAGTTGATAGTACATATTTTGCATAGCTCTTACGGTTTTTTATCAGTAAGTAATCAAAAGGGTTTTTTCCCTATTTTGTTTCTAGCTAATAACTGTGTCTAGCTTCTTTTTGTGTCCATCTAATTATTGTGTCAAGCTCTTTACTGTGTCCACATTCACTTTAAATTACTTTTGTTGAAATTTCAGTGGTCGACATGCTGCGGTCGTATCATGCTGCGCTTGGCGTAGCCCTTTATTTTCTATGGTCATGATACAAATTAGTTATAATCCATCAGGCTAGCGCCGTCTTTATTACTACTTCTATATGAAAAACAAGATTTAAAATCGTCAAAACCAGTTCTACAAGTGTCCATACTTACCATTTTATAGATTTAAAAAAAATGATCAAAAGAGGTGAAATCTACAAAAAAAAAGTACTTCATATGATATTACCAATAAGATTAGTCTTGCTTTTATTTCAACTCAATGGAAATGAAAAATTTGATCATTTTCCTTAAAAAAAAAAAAAAAAATAAAGTAATCCTTCAACAAAACCACATTAAACTTATTTGAAAGATTGATTGAATATTGTTTAACGTCTACTGAGCAATATTTCAGCTATATCAGGACGAGAACAAGTTTGTTAATAAATAATCGCTTTGGGGTATGGAAAGGGTCATGGGACAGGAAATTCTGACTGCCACTGGAAAAGTAAGCTGAAATCGAAAGGGGCAAGGAATTTTGCTGCGTAGCCAATCACCTACAGACCACTCAAAAAAAGAGCTTGCTACAAGGATTCTTTAATGTGCAGGAAGTTTGGCATTTCTTCCAACACGTGGACCTGGGTTTACATCCCATCCAAAAGATGGGTTGTGTATTTATTCATCCCCCAGAGCCACGGACATCCAGTTTTTGAGGGGTTGTACCCTGCAGCCTGGAATACTGGGTCCGATTTCCATATCCCAGGGTTCCCTCAGGGTCAGTCCTGTTTAGGAGGGGTCATACACCGCAAGCCGGAGTTACTAGGTCCTATTTCTACACCATGGGGGTTATTTGAAAGAGAGAAAGACCTTAGGGTATATGCTTGTGAAGCCTGCATTCATGCAGTTTCGACATACAGGGATCACAATCTATCCACCCAAACTCAATTGTAGGTGGTCAGTTATTGAGCTTAGCCACCTAAATTAACAAGCAGCCACTAAAATTCTAGAGATCCTGGCCAAACTAGTTACCTTGAATTAAATCCTAATTTGAGGGCTGCCGTGTAACAAACTTTAGGATCTCTCCCATACCCACTTCCTGAATTGACAGAAATTTGAATATTTTCGCTGTCAGAGCCACAAAAAATTTCTGTCACATTTATTTTTTCTCGGTGAACGACATATCCAGGCCTATTGCAATTTTAGTATAGCATATTATATTTGTTTTGCATATTGTCATTTTGGTGTAGCATATTCTATTTGTTTTGTATGTCATGTATGTGTCAATTCATTTTATTTGCTTAATATTTTTTGTAGCTGTACAGTTGATAGCTATACCTGTTAGCAGTTCTCCAGCAAAGATGTCACCATACAAGGTAAAGAATATTAGATTTGCTCATTACATTATTGTGACTAATTCTATTGATGTTGACTGTATACCCAATATTCATTTACTTTTGTAATTCTTGTCAATTTGCTTGTGCTTGGAACGCTACTTTAATATGATATTATTTTGAATGAAAACCAAACTTAATAAGGCACCGAATGTAAAAACACTTAACATACAATATAACTGGTATGGCATAAGATTCAATCACAGTAGTGTATTTTCATAGGCAAGTTTTTACTCTAGACATTATTAAGTAAGAATTCTGGAATTTAGCATACAGCCTGCCATAAGAATTCAAAATTGACAAATTTTGAGTTACTGGTATATTCATTTATCAATCCTGTGATAGTCTTAACCACAAATTTAGAATGGTTTGAATTATTTGCAATTGTTTATAATTTGAAGATGCACATTTTATAATTTTGTAGGTAATCCAGCAAAGTCAAAGGCCATTGATAAGTTCTCCTCAGATTATTGCTGCTGCCAGTCCACAGACACCTGGTTACATTACAGATGCATCATGGATTAGTAGGAAAAGACCTGCAGAAATTACAATAGAACCTGATTTTTCAGATGGGTTAGTTTCTTATAACATGTATAATACTAGATTTTTACATATATAATGAGTAAGTCAACTTTCTACAACAATGTATTGTGAGGATTGCATCATTGTACAAAAATGTTAGTTTTCAGCATTATAGATATTGTAATATGTTGACTATAAAGCTTTTTTGGAGAGTGAGCAATGTTGAGTGAAAGAGATATAAAGAATATAACACAAGGGGAAGTGCGAGACAAGAGAATCTCAAGACACTCAAGGCTAAGGTTTCCAGTCTCAGACGAAGCTTGCTAAGTCCGAGATGATTTAAATCTTACCTGAGGGTGTCTGAGATTCTTCTTTTTTTTTGCACTTCCAGTGGTGTTTGATTTTATTTCTCACTATATTGACCCTAAAATATACTAAAATCTACTCAAAAATGTTACCCCTTTTCGTCTGTTTACACAAGGAGTTATGTCTTATTTTACTTCAAATGTTATATCAATTTTTAGTTCGCCTCAACGAAGTTGAGGGGGACTATTGGAGTACCCCCGGCGTCTACGTCCGCATTTGGGCATATATCTCTGCAACTATGCATGGTAGGATCATCAAACTTTGTATGCAGGTGCATCTTGGGCTATCTCACAGCCTCCAAGAAAATTGGGTCTCTCTGACCTATATTTTCCGCTTGAACGACTTACATTCAAGTTTACGTCCGAGTTCAGATCTCAGTCACTCTACATGGTAGGATCATGTAACCTTGCATTTGCATACATCTCTGATGGTAGGTCAGCATCCAGGCAAAATTAGGTCACTTTGACCTATATATTCCGCTTGAACGACTTACATTCAAGTTTATGTCCGAGTTCAGATCTCAGTCACTATACATGGTAGGATCATGTAACCTTGCATATGTATGCATCTCTGATGATAGGACAGCATCCAGGCAAAATTAGGTCACCTTGACCTATTTTTTACGCTTGATTGATTTACATTCAAGTTTTTGGACGAGTTCAGATCTTTGTCACTATACATGGTAGGATCATACAACCTTGCATATGCATGCAACTCTGATGGTGAATCAGCATCCAGGCAAAATTAGGACACTTTAATCTATATTTTATGCTTGATTTCTGACTAGTTCAGATCTCAGTCACTACACATGGTAAGATCATGTAACCTTGCATATGCATACATCTCTGATGGTTGGTCAGCATCCAGGCAAAATTAGGACACCTTGACCTATATTTTATGCTTGATTGATTTACATTCAAGTTTTAGGACGAATTCAGATCTTAGTCACTATACATGGTACAATCATGTAACCTGGCATATGCATATAACTCTGATGGTAGATCAGCATCCAGACAAAATTAGGTCACTTTGACCTATATTTTCCGCTTGATTGATTTACATCCAAGTTTTTGGACAAGTTCATATCTCAGTCACTTTACATGGTAGGATCATGTAACCTTGCATAGGCATGCATCCCTGATGGTACATCAGCATCCAGGCAAAAGCAGGTCACTTTGACTTTTGTTTTACGCATGAGTGATTTATGTCCAAGTTTTAAGGCAAGTTCAGATCTCAGTCACTATACATGGTAGGATCATGTAACCTTGCTTAGGCATGCAAATGTGATGTCAACTTCCAGTCAAGATTTTGTTTATGTGACAAAGTGCCATAACGAGGCGAACTCTGTAATCGTTGATTACCTATGTTTTAATACGTGGATTAGATACACTTATGATCACTAAAGAGGACAGATGTAGACTACATACCCTAATGTGAAAACATGATATTTGCTGGTAAACTGCACATGATTTTTTTGTCTTACACCAGTGTAAGACAAGAAAATCTCACACGGCTGAAAATAGGAACTGCTTTGTCTCAAAAGGGAGAAATTAAGAATCTTCACACCAGTTGAAGTGCTAAACAAGGACATGCTAGTCACCCAATGTAAAGATTTTTAGTCTTCAGACGAAGAATGCAGAGTCTAAAATAATTGAAATCTTACCAGAGGTTGTCTGAGATATTCAACTTGCACTTGTAGTGGTGTTTGATATTATTTCTCACCGTATTCTCTCCAAAAATATACAATATCCTCCTCATTCATCTGAAGGAGTTATGCCCTTTTTTGCAAAGTCATAAAATCTGGAAAAGTATTCAAACACTGAATATTTTAAAAGAAGATTTTTTTCACATTTTCTGTAAAATATTACTTCAAATGTTAAACTATTTAATAACACTCATACTAAATACACATATGATCACCAATGGGAACATATGTAGGCTAAAGATGTCGATGTGCAAAATGATGTGCAAAAAACAATTTAATTCAATTTGCCAGTAATCTGCACATGATTATTTGTGTTCAACTTATTCAAGACAAGGAAATCTCTTCTACTTAAAATTTTAACTGTGTTTTATCTCCAACAAAAGATTAAAAGCCTTGTTTAGTTATACTGTTGACTTTTATGCATAAAATTCAACAATTGATTTATCAAGATTTTCAAGATTAATCTTTTGTTTTGTCTTGAAATAAAAAATATGACAGGAAGATAAGCTTACATGTATATCTTTTGGTAGTATGAACACAGGGTTAAACTTTTTGGTTTCTTGAATAAGTAAAGAACAATTCAGTAATACCAAGTCAATTTCTAGACTTCAGAATGAAGATGTGCAGAAAAAAATAAATATTAACATAAGATTATATAAGCAAAGGAAAATCCAAGATCAAAACATATAACACTTAAAAAAACACTCATCATGTTGTTTATTTTTTATTGCAGGAAACGGGGAAAGAAAGGGGAAAAGGGTGGGAAAGGTTTGCGACATTTTTCTATGAAAGTGTGTGAAAAGGTTCAGCGGAAGGGTGTGACAACTTACAATGAAGTAGCTGATGAACTTGTAGCAGAATTTAGTGATCCTAGAAATCTAACCTCTCCATCAGATCAGGTAATGTATCTTCACTTACTTCTTACATGTCTTGAAAATAAATGTGAAGTAAATAAAGCGATTGAGCCTGTGTTTACATGTTACAATTAAATGACTTCAGGTTTTTGGATTAGTGTCTATTCAAAGGATAGATCTATCCTATGTTACGACCCAGGTGACCAACCTCACGCAATCAAACATTAGTGATCATACCCATGTTAAAAGAATCCTTTTCAGGAAACCTTGTACACATCTTTCTGATCTCATAAAAAACTCTGACACTCAGCAGTCTATTTTCATTGAACATTAATTTGATTGCCCGAACTTTTCAACACTTAAATGGTGCCCAAATTCGTTAATTAATCACAGAATGAATTTCCCATTCATAAAATTTTGTGTATAGATGTATGAATATGGAAGACTGATGCCTTTATTTACATTTGTATGAATGGCGTAAACATACTTCCCTGAACCGTCAATGAAACGATGTGGCTGTTTTGAAATAAATCATGAAAGAACAACGCATTGGAAATAAAAAATTAAAAACGTCGAGAACAACAGTCCATTATTTACAATCTACGGAAGACATAATGTTTGTTTACATTTCTAGTTATCAATGAATGGAAAAGTACAGCTGTTCCACGTTGGCTGTTGCGATTATCATTTTGCAGTGTCTTCTCGGAGGTCTGCGTTCGGGCCGACTCAAAACAAAATACTGAAGAAGTTGTACATCGGTAAATACAAAATATTACCTGGAAACAGTTGTCAAGTTGCGTATTCCGAAACAGACGATATTTTGCAACGATCGGGGTTGGAATTGACTAAATTCGAAATAGGATCAGGCAGGGGTGTTAATCTTTTGAATGCCGTTCGTCGAACAATATTCAGTCAGGGGTGTTGCGTGTTAATTGCCGTTGATCAGAGTTTGGTCAAACAAAACTTGAGATAATGTCATTTGAGTATTTACAATGCATGAGATCTGCATTAGCATGAGAATGTATATCATAGCGCGAATTAGGATGCATTGTTGCACAAAGAACTTGGCACAGATCGTCGTTTTCATGTCTTCGTGTGTTTCTTGGACGATTCATTATCTCAATAAAGAGCAGGGTATTGCTGCTCAGGTCTTGTCAGCTTTTGCGTCTTGTCAGCATTCACAAACCTTCCATTCAGGTCTCTTTTTTAGAATTGAATTTCAAACTGTACTTGATCAAGATGGTGCTGTCATTGTTTAGTCTATGTTTAGTGTACAGCAGGGAACCCATAATATGTAATAGGTTTCTGGCATAAAATTAAAATTCTTTGAATATTTGTCTCTAATGGTTTGATTGCCATTGATTGGCTGGTGTGATCAAATGAAGATGGCCACCAGTAAATACTTACTGACTGTCAGAAAGGCATGTTTTCTTGATGAGCAAAATGTGGTTTTTGTACCTTTCTTGGTTTTGATATCATCATTATAATTAGACCCATATTAAAAAATGAGTAATTATGCATGACACAGACAGGCAATTATTCATATCATACATGGGCAGTGTACATAAAATATCAACAGATTAGATACTGATCATTGCCATCATAGACACTAATCAACCAGTCCCTTTGGGACTTTGATTAGTCTCCTATCCTCAAGAGGACTAGAGTATTAGGTACTGTCAGTTTGGTATATAGCTAAAAGTAAAAATGAGATACATTTTGTTTTGATCCATTGATTTTATAGCTAAGTTGTGAAGACTTGATGTCAAATTAGCTGATATTTGTAGCTCAAAGGGGGCAATATGTTGCTCCTGGATGTGATTCTTCAGCTAGTCCAATCATCTTCAGTTATCATATGTAATTTTATGCTTCCAATTTGGTTATTTTTTGCAATTTCAGCCGGTCAGTTATGTCTGAATTCACATTCCTGGTTTGGGTATGCAGTACTATCACAATTCTTGTAGAATTGGTGATCAAAAGAATTTTTAGCTCACCTCATGAAGTGAGGAGGGCTTATGTGATACCCCTAGCGTCTGCATCCGCATACGGTTAGGAAGAATGGTTAAGGTCCATTCCTGCGTACTGACATGCCCAACATCAACCACATTGGTATGCCTGATGCATTTTGGGATGACGACTGGAATGCATGCTTCGGATGCTGTCTCTGACCTACATTTTACGCATGAGCGACTTGGTTAGGTAGAATGGTTACAGCAATTTTCCTTTTACTGAATGCAGTTTCAATAGGATTTTTGGTAGCTCTCCAGGTAATTAGATAGGTTTTTCAATAGCAGTTTGGCCTTCAAGGTAGGAAGGTCAGGTTTTTCAATAGCAGTTTGGCCTTCAAGGTAGGAAGGTCACCAAATGCCCATTCATACAGTTGGGTGTGTGCCAATTTACCTGATATTGATTTCACCCACAGAGATAAAGTACATTTGAACTATTATTATGTATTGGAACAAACAAAGAGAAGGGATGAACTTTATATAGACTGAATTTAAATAGTAATAGTACAACTTTGTGATTTCTTATCTTATTGTATGAAAAAATGCATCTTTATTCTTGATTGGCTAATTCAATATTAAAAACAAGTTTGGGTGAACTTGACTTGTTTCCTGTTGAAATTGACACCAGGTAAACTGACCCATATCCAGGACAAATACAATGCAGTGTTCCCGCTAGCCCATTTTAGAAGGGCGCAGTGCCCTTGGTGCCCTTTGCAGCACCCCTGATGCCCTTTCAGCGCCCCTGATGCCCTTAACATCACCCTTTCTGTCCTCATCCTTTACTTCAAGATCGTATGTGGTCATTTTGAGAGTTACAAATCGGCAAACATTTGTAAATCAATTATCTATTTATGGCCTCAGTAAGTAGTGTTTAAATAGTTGTAACAGCTGATTGATCTGTCACTTTATGGTAATTGCCCAATTAATAACTTTATTACACCTTTCCTGCTAATTAAAGAATTATCTGAGCCGTTAATTAACTCCATCGGCAATTTAAAATGTCAGCCATTTACATGTGCTTACCTGTAACTCTTTCTGTCACGTGCAGTAAATGAGTTATACTTTGCATATAAAATTCTTTTTTTTTACAATTTTAAATGAATCAGAACATCTCAATGCAAAATAATTTACCATGTTCTAAATATATCATTTTATTTACCACACGTGGTTGTGGCTTTGAGTTATTTCCCTTTAATTTTTCATCTGAAAAATTTCAATTTTATTCCCCTTTTTACAGCCATACAGCATTTTTCTTTTTCTAAATTTGATTGATAGTAAAAAATTATTCTGCTTCAATTTCAAGCATGAAGCAAACAACAACAAACATAATTTTTGATTATTTGCAAATAATTTTTCTTTTTATTAGCTTAATCGTATTGTCTTCATTTTATAATATAAACTTTCAATTCCTCTTCTTAAATGAAAAGATTGCCAGTATAAAAATACTCTACTAGCTTGCACATGTTCTTAAGAAATAATAGCCAATGGAACAGAAATGCATTCTAATTCTACCTTAAAAGTAACACAATTACATTGTGATACAACTTTTGAATTAACAATTACCACACTTAAGTGCCCTTTCCATGTAATGAAAGAAAAAGTTTAATCATTTGAGTAAAATGGCATCTGCATAAAAAATGCTCTGATTTCCTTGAGGTTTAACCCTACAGCTTTCTATTGGAAATTAATGTACCTTGAGAAAATAAATGACAATGGGACAGAACTTAATTCTTGATCTATCTCAAAAGTAACATGGTTACACTACTAACATATTACCAGTGTATATAAGAGGGGACAGGAGGGGTTTCTTTAACAGGCTAACAATCTTTTTAAATTTTCTCCAAAACAGTTATGCCCACAACACATTAACTGAAAAGGTCTTGCCCCCCTCATATAAATATATATGAATGTATTTTGCTGATATAATAAAAGATAGTGTTTTGTACGCCTTTTAAATTATGGATCATGGCACGTAAGTGCCCATTTCCTATTTCAAGTCGGCGTGTTAAAGTGCCCTTTTCAGGACTGGTGCCCTGCCCCTTTTAAATCCTAGCTGGAACACTGCAATGAATGGCTGTGTGACCTTTCTACCTTGAGGGTAAAACTTCTATTGAGAAACCTATTGTAACTACCTGGAGAGCTACCAAATTTTCTACTGTGAGTGCATCCAGTAATAGGAAAATTGCTGTAAAAGTCCATTCCTGCTTACTGACATGGCCCACATAAACCATACTGGTATGAATGATGCATTTTGGGATGACAACAACAATGCATGCTTTGGATGCTGTCTCTGACCTACATTTTACGCATGAGCGAGTTGGTAAGGTCGGATTATTCCACCATTTTTCAACTGAGCCCCCAACACTCAAGTTGGGAATTTTGCGTCATTATTGTCTGTAATTGGGAATTTTTCTAAGCCATTTTTTAAATGCATTTAACTGCAATCATGTAAAATACTAATAAATGCCTTCATTTGGTTATAAGTTTGAATACATTACCCTAAAAATTCATCTTTTATCCTCCCAATGAGTCGGTGTTGAATAAACAAAAATGAAAAAAAGTACAAGTACCTGCAGTGAGCTCACTTCATCCAATTTAAGTTTATACATATTAGTTATTCACATTCCAAGGTCTCACTGAAACAGGGAAAATACTATGAAAGTACTATTGTTCGTGGGGATCCAATTTTTGTGGATTTCGTGGTTAGCTTAAACCACAAAATTAGGCTCCCAACAAAATGCATTTTCCCCAAGAGTTTTAATGCATAAAATTTGAAACCACGAATTTAAGTACCCACAAAATCGTGATTTTTATGAAAACCACGAAAATTGATGTCCATGAATAAAAGTACTTCCACAGTATATAATCCCAGATTGCAACCATCAAAATATTATGGTCATAGATATTGACATTATCTTCCCAAACTTCAAGTTCCCTTCATTGATTTTTTTTTTTTACCCATAATTAGTTTGTAGCATTTTCGTTTTAAATATATACTATTGAAGACTAAAATGGATGTTAATATTTTTAATTGACACTTAATTGATATCAGCAAAAACTGTTTGAATTTGCCCCCTATTCCTACTATAAATGGGAGATAACTCTTGAAGGAAAAAAAAACAGAGAAAACTTCTTGGGACATTTGACCGTGACATTTTCCTGAAAAAAGTGGTAAAAAGATTGTCTGCACACTATACACGAGTCATGCAAGATTCTAGTAGACATTTTAGACATAAAATATGCCTTTGGCATTTGTTCTCCGTTTCCTTTTGCAATTAGATAATTGTTTCCTACAAAAATCAGAACCTCTTACTGGCATGTCCCTTAGCAACCATATTCGTATGTATGATGCACTTTTGGATGACGACAACAATGTATGCTTCGAATGCAGTCTGTAAACTACAATTTATGCATGACTGAATCTGTTAAAAAAGAATGGTTAGGCCACATCAAATTAATTAATAGATTCTCATCCCCACCCGCCCCATTTTTTCTAAGCTCAAAAATTTTTTTTATTTTCAATTATACAGAAATTTGTTTTAAATTCCTACCAATTTTAGTGAAAATCAGTAAAAAATAAAAAATAAAACCCTCCCACCCACCCCAGATTTTTTGTTACAGGTGGATGAGAATCTACAAATTAACTTGATAGTGCCTTATAGTCCATTCCTGTTTACTGACCTGTACAACATGAGACAATGCTGTGCATCGAGGTGAGCTTAGCAGGCTGTTGCTGCTTTCTATGTTTAAAACATAATTTAACAGATAGTATAGTTATGTTGTGATGATTGTTTTATTTCATTTTGCACCTAAGGATTTTTGCTAAAAAATAATCCTGTGGCCACAAGACCTATGCACTTACTCGTATGAAGCATATACTTGATAGACAACAAAGCCAAAACTGACATATGAAAGATACAATGATTAAAGTATAT
>MJUU01043737.1:32178-48623 GCA_002080025.1 Modiolus philippinarum | reverse complement strand
TGATGGTAGATCAGGATCCAGGCAAAATTAAGTCATTTTGCCCTATATTTTCAGCTTGATTGACTTAACTTCTTATGGGCAAGGTTAGATCTCTGACAGTCACTTTACATTTTATAATTAAATAACCTTGTATATGCATTCATCTCTGATCATAGGTTAGTATCCAGGCAAAATTAGGTCACTTTGACCTATATTTTCTGCTTTCAAGTTTATATAAAGTCTCTTATCTTAAATTAGCAATAAAAGAAGTAGAGGAACATTTTGTATCTTTATACCCCCCGCAAACAAAGTTTGGGGGGTATATAGGAATCACCCTGTCTGTCTGTCTGTCCATCCATCTGTCCGTCCGTCTGTCCATCTGTCCACACTTCTCGTAAGTGCAACTCCTCTTAAACCATGTGAAGGATTTTGATGAAACTTTACACAAAGGAAGAACACTATATAGAGATGTGCGTGAAGGAATATAATTATTGTCTGAAACCAGGAAGGGGAGATAATCCGACTTTGACTTTTCGTTGATTCCCCATGTATGGGTTACCTTGTAAGCGCAACTCCTCTTAAACCACTTGAAGGATTTTGATGAAACTTTACACAAAGGAAGGACACTATATGGAGATGTGCATGAAGGAATATAATTATTGTCAAAAACCAGGAAGGGGAGGTAATTGGACTTTTGACTTTTCATTGATTCCCCATGTATGGGTTACCTCGTAAGCGCAACTCCTCTTAAACCACTTGAAGGAATTTAATGAAACTTTACACAAAGGACAGAAACTATATAGAGATGTGCATGAAGGAATATAATTATTGTCTGAGACCAGGAAGGGGAGATAATCCAACTTTGACTTTTCGTTGATTCCCCATGTATGGGTTATCTTGTAAGCGCAACTCCTCTTAAACCGCATGAAGGAATTTAATAAAACTTTACACAAAGAACACTATATGGAGATGTGCATGAAGGAATATAATTATTGTTCAGAAACCAGGAAGGGGAGATAATTCGACTTTGATTTTTCATTGATTCCCTATGTATGGGTTACCTCGTACTCACAACTCCTCTCAATCCACTTGAAGGATTTTGATGAAACTTTAGACAAAGGAAGAACACTATATGTATATGTGTAAAATGTCAAATAGGCTGAAAAAAAGGAGAAATTTATATTTGTCTGATTTAGACGGAATGTTTTCATTGGAACCCTTGTGAAAATTTCTTTCTTGAAGATTATATCATTGTGTCCATACTTGTATTGTGTCCACACCAACTTAATTTTGCACTTACCATATCGATTCAGGGTTCAATGAGCGGGGGGTATATTTGGCTGCCATTCGGCGACAGCTCTTGTTTATACAGACTTTTTCACAGTGCAATGCATCAGTTTACCTTAACAAGTCACTTAATATAGCCAAGGTAAAGTCCTATTCAAAAACAAAATATCCTATATTTCATATTGTGATTTTAAAATTTTGTTCCTGGCATACTGTACTAAATTTCCTGCTCTATCTGGAAGAGTCATTAAATACATGTACCAGGGTCGGAAGGCAATTTTCTACTACCCCCACAACCAAGGGTAATGGACAAATATGAGTAGAGCAATAAGATACAATATTGAAAAGAACCCACAAGAATTTTCATTCTCTGCCTTCTGACTTAGGTACATCCTTTTTAATGGAATAGCCCTAAGTAATTTAAGATTATATAATTTTTACAGATTGATTGTTCAATAAATAATGCTCTAAAACTAATGATTTTGTAATTTACACATCCGGTGTATTGCCATTGTTTGTTACAATGAAAGACTCTTGACTTCTTTTTTACAGACGAGATGTAAAGTTTTACACTAATGAAAGACCTCGAACATTTTCACTCAGTCAGGAATGCTATAATCCAGAATACTTGGATGCAGAAGAGGAGCTGAACCAAAGAGTTGCAGAAATAATAGAAAAACCTGTTCCTTCCTGTGCACCAAACAAGTAGTGTAGGATGGTCTAATGTATCATATTATTGGAAGATGTTTCCATGCAAATAGCAGAATAGAATTAATTTAACTACTAGTGTTTATCTTGTTAAGAAAAGGAACCTTTTTGCTAAGAGTAAAGAAGAATATTTTAGTTTATAACAATGTTAAATTTAAATATCTGGAATTTGTTTTGTTCTTTTCTAAATGTAATGCTATGAAAATGTAGACATTTTAATCAAAAGTAAAGATAATTTTGTTATAAGTGGTATAAGAAAATACATTATTTTGTAGAGTATGTTTGGGGTATGCTGAACAGTCCCTGTTACATAAAGACATCAGTAGTGGGTATGTTTTTTACTATTTGAGACGTTTCATGATAGGTTGTTTTATAACATTTACAGACATCCAGTCAATTGTATCAATGTGTATTAGCATTGTCCTGTAGAAAGTAATGAAACAGTAGTCAAGTGTAGTAGGAAATGTCCATGTTGCATGTATTTTAAGAAGTTCAAACTTCACACACTAAACAATTGAATATTATTAGGAGTGGACCTTACATTTGTGATTTAAAATACTTTTCAGTAATAATTTTAAATATTGTATAATGGTACAGTTTTACATTTAATTGAGGCTTTGCAAAAATGACTCTGTGCTTTAGTTTGATGTGATGCTTATGTAGATATTTCTTCCATCAAATGAAAAATAGAAAAAGGAGTACATAGTACATATTTTATGAGAACATTTATACTCAATTATAAATATTGTATAACGGTACAGTTTTACATTTTTTCACTAATGACTTTGTGCTTTAGTTATATTTGATGCTTCTGAAGATATTTCTTCCATCAATAGGGAGTAATAGTACATATTATATGAGAACATTTATACTCACCTAACCACAATACTTTGATTTAATGTTTCTGGTTTAGAAATTCAATTTATTGTGATTTGTTTCTTTTAGTGGATATGAAGAATGTCCTGAAAGATTACTACATGTATGTGAAAAATTGAAAAGCAGAGGATTGTGGAATAGATGCCTTTTAACGAATGTATGTAAATGTTTGATGTCTCTTTAATATAAAATGATTATTTCATTTTGAAGTAGTTATAAAGTTGTATGGCACTTTCATGAGATCAATGTTAGGTTTAACGGAGCAATAAAGTAATATTGAATGAGGGTTTATACCGAGTTCAATATTATCTTTTGCGCTCTGTTAAACCCCATATTGAGTATAGACATGCCATAACTGTTTAATTATATTTGATTGACATCTCTTAAGTCACTGATGACAAACAAGAGGGTGTGGTACATCTATTGTGGGTGTTATAGGGGTGTAGCCTGTGAACATCAATCAACATTATTATGCAATATGATGATTTCTCATGATCAATTGTGTGATATGATGTTATATTATTAATTTGATATCGTTTGATAAATTTGATTAATGGAGAACTGATCACATGACCCACTGTATTTTTAGAGATTGACTAGAAAACTGTATATCAAAAAGTTATATCGCATGTTACTAAAAATAGAAATGCATATCGCATGGCATGTTTCCATGAATGTTTATAATCTTTTTTGATTTATTTTTATGTATTTTTCAAGAATTAATTACATGTACATACACACTGTAATTATATTATAGTGCCAATTAACTTTTTATATATTAATTTTTGAAATATTTCAACTGTATCTTGAATTTGATAATATAGACAAAAAATAAAAAAATGTCCTTTTCAGTGTTCAAGTAAATTAATAATATAACAATTGTAGTCTGTGGATGAGGTCGATACCATGTTATATTGACCTGGAAAAGCATATCGACCTCGGATTTCATCCTCGGTCGATATGCTTTTCCCAGGTCGATATAACATCGTATCGACCTCATACACAGACTATAATTGTATAATATTTCGTTGGTTCATTTCTATACTTCATATATAGAAACAAAAGTACAGATATAATAAAAATAAATATCCCATGTTCACTAACCACTTTACCTATTTTGAATTTACAGGGAAGAAAAGCTACAGATGATGAACTATCTTTAGTACACAGGTATAGATATTTAAAAAAAGGTTTTGTTTCCCCTGTATTTCCATTTTTTTTTTTTTGGTTAGCTGTATACGTGTCTTCTACATGTTGTTAGATTATCTGGTCTTAAAGACCATGAAAAAAACTTTAGAAAGATTGTCTTTTGATCAACTTCATGCAAATTTGCATACCACAAGTCTATTCATAATCAAAGAAGGTCATTAAAAGGTCCTTTATTATACGCCCGTCGAAAGACGGACGTATTATGGTATACCCTCTGTCCGTCCATCTGTCCGTTCGTCCGTCTGTCCGTCCGTCCATTAACTTTTTGGTTTCCGGAGATTTTTCTGTAACCGCTTGACATATTGATTTCATATTTGGTATATGACTATATCTAGGTGAAATACAGATCAAGTTCAAATTTGGTTCCAGTCGGTTGATTTTGTACAGAGTTATGGCCCTTGGACTTAGTGAAATCTTGTGTTTTTTTCTGTAACCCCTTGACATATTGATTTGATATTTGGTATATGAGTATCAAAATTTTGTTGTGGTCCAACAATGCCATAAAATTTGAGTTGACAGTGGACGGGCGTATCATGCGCTCTTGGCGCAGCAGTTTATTTTTATCATAGGGTCCTGATGATTCAAAAAAGAGCTTTTTGAAATTACTGTCTGAGTTTGAACCAGGGCTTGTTTCAATGTTCATTCAGTAAGATCAGTTTTTTTCCCTACAAATAACAGGAATACATTATCCCCATAATGTACTTTATTCCTAAAAAAATAAATTTTGTTAGAAGAAAATTTACTAATTTTTCCAGTTCTTTTGTGGGCTTGTCGATTGTATCATATCAGTTGATGCACAAGAGTATGCGAATATTGAATTTGGCTTAATTTGATTATTTAACATCATACCATATTTTGAATAATCACAAGTGGTGTAGTCAAGGCCCAAAGAATAGATGCATGCCAAAATATTCTTATTTTTATGACATTCTAAAGTATATGAAATTTCATGACCATTGATTGAACATTGACCAAATTTGAAAGTAAATTTTGAATTTTGAGAAGGCATATGGTTAAAAGTTATGAATTCTACACCTATTGTTCACCTATGCATATTTATTTACACCAATCAAAATTCTTTTGCAAATTAATAGGCAACGGAGATGGTGCCACAAAATTTGATAGCAAATATCATATACATAAATATTTCACATAGTGCAAAATAGGGGGCATCAGCATATGTAAATAAGTTTCATACATGTTGTAACTGCTAAAACCTAGATGTTTAATTGCAGTAAATTATCATGGCCAGTTTCTGTTATGTGATAATTTTGAAAGGTGATAATTATACTTTTGAAATGAATCAAGCACAACAAATTTTGATTCCTATATTTCTTATCATTACTACATGTATAAACAAATTTGATTATTTTTGTTTGTTAATTAGTTGAAATTGCTGACATATTGTAACATGTATCATTGTCATAATTTTCAGTGCTGATTTTATAAAGCACCTAAAGAAGATTGAGAAAATGGATGATGAAACAGTTGTGAAATATCAGTCTTCCTTTAAATCTGTCTACCTGTGTCAGGTAAATACTTGTTGTTATATATCTTTCACTGACAGGTTAACATTAGTGAAATAGCTGTCTTCCTTTTACCTGTGTCAGGTAAACATTAGCGAAATACCTGTCTTCCTTTTACCTGTGTCAGGTAAACATTAGTGAAATACTTGTCTTCCTTTTACCTGTGTCAGGTGAACACTAGTGAAATACCAGTCTTTCTTTAAATCTGTCTACCTGCATTATGTAAATGCTAGTGAAATTCAAGTCTTCCTTTAAATCTGTGTCGGGTAAACAGTAGAGAAATACCAGTTTTCCTTTTTACCTGTGTAAGGTAGTAAACACTAGTGAAATGCCAGTCTTCCTTTTATCTGTGTCAGGTAAACAATAGTGAAATACCAGTCTTCCTTTTACCTATGTGAGGTAAACACCAGTGAAATACATGTACCAGTCTTCCTTTTCCCTGTGCCAGGATAACACTAGTGAAATACCAGTCTTCCTTTTTCCTGTGTCAGGTAAACACTAGTAAAATACCAGTCTTCCTTTTAATCTTTCTACCTGTGTCTTGTAAATACCTGTTTGTATTATCAGTATCAGTGACAGGTAAACACTAGCCAACTAGTGAAACACAAGCCTTCTTTTAATCTGTCTTCTTGTATCATGTAAACAATAGTAAACTACCACTGACATATACACCATAACCCAGAAATTAAAAACTAAATTCAAATTAAAAATAAAAAACATATCCACCATATTTTATTCTTTTTAACACTAGTCCATTCAAAATATATTTTATCCCAGCATTACATAGAAAAACAGGCAATTAAATTTAGCAACACAAAAGCTAATGTTGAATATTGGTTTTGATATTCATCACTTTCAGTGATAAACATGCACATTGTACAAGAATTTATACATATCATGCAAAAACACATCATTTGTCCATCCATCATTCCTTTTAATCTTTGTGATTAACATATACACCTCGTAAAAAGACTTCCAAGGGGAGGCAATTTACACTGTTGGAAAAGCCATTCTGGTCACTTATAACTAAATTAACAATTGTCCTTAGACAATTCCATCAAATTTAATCTTGTAGGTTTTCACCTGATCAAATATGGCTGCAAGGAGGGGGAAATTTTAACTTGATCACAATTATCTTTGATTGTCTTTTTTAAAAAAAGTGCATACTGTAGGTCTGCACCACATTTAAGACATCTGCTTGCAGGGAATTAAGTTAAGCATTTCACCTGATGGGGAAAAAATTCAAAGATTTTCACTTTTGAAATGACTTTGCCATTTATAACAAGACAGTCAATTCAGGAAAGATGTCTATTAGGTGGTTGCTAAATCTGAAATGGCCGCCATAAAACATAGTTAAAATTGGACCATATAACATAGAGGTCTGTTAATATAGTTGTAATTTAGACTGTAGAATGGACTATCTATGTCAACAAATTCCAGGTGAGCGATACAGGCTCTTGATGGCCTCTTGTTATGAACCTATTTGCTCCTCGTTTTGTTTAACTTTTTGGAACATTTTCTAGTAAGTTGTATATTTGTATTTTGCCCATTTATTTCATTAAATTGTTCACCTGTGCATGAAGTTTAATCATAATGATGTCATTGCAGGAAAGTTTTGAGGCAGCAAGTTGGTCTGTAGGAACACTTTTGTCTGTGGTAGATAGCGTTTTAACAGGAGAGGTAAATAATTTTCAAAATAAAAATAATGTAGATATTCATTTCAATTCATCAGAATTACTATGATACTGTTGGGAGAGGGCCTTTCTAAGTGGCAGATATGAAGTAAAATGTCAGTGAGACGTATAATACTACAGATGTTTAAAAAAGATTATAAAACAGACTTCAGTTTGGGAGCTTTAACCTGACAGTGTAACTACAAATATGTAAGTTGAAGTGGGACAAAATAAGTATCACAATTTTAGCTATTTTTAAAAGATATTAATGGTATGTGGTTCATAAGATTTCTCTTAACTTACACTTGGCTTCCAACAGATTCCTTGGATTTTGCTTAGCTCTTCCAAATTCAAATGTAAGAGAAAGCCTAATAGACAAAAATTTTTACCAAAGTGCAAGTACCACAATCATTTAAAAAGAAATTAGATTTATATGTACAAAGTTTACAAATTACTCAAACAATATAAGACATTAACAGATAATACTGTGCATCAAATGTGCCATTTCTTGTGCCATACACTGGAATTTAGATGTCACACACACAAAAAAATCACCAATTGCTATAGACAAACCTGGTATCAATGGATTACTATTATTAAAATAGTGGACTAATTATACCCCCCACGAACGAAGTTCAGGGGGGTATATAGGAATCACTCTGTCCGTCTGTCTGTCTGTCTGTGATAGCAAACAATTTTTCGTAACAGTTTTCTCAGTAACTACTCATCACTGCAACTTGAAATTTTGTATGCAAGTTTAACATGATGTCCCATACCATAAATAGCGATTTCTGAATTGCCCGATATCTACTCATACCGCAAGTAGCGATTTCAGGATTGCCGGACATCTACTTCCTGTTTACCAACTTAGTTAATTTTTGAAATCTTTTGTCAATTGTAAGAAATTTTCGTAACAGTTTTCTCAGTAACTACTCATCACTGCAACTTGAAATTTTGTATGCAAGTTGAGAATGATGTCCCATACCATAAATAGTGATTTCTGAATTGCCCGATATCTACTTCCTGTTTACGGATTTAGTTAATTTTCGAGATCATTGTCCATCTTAGAAACTTTTTGTAACTTTTATTTCAGTAACTACTCATTACTGCAACTTGAAATTTTGTATTCAAGTTTAGAATGATTTCCTTTACCGCAAATGGCTATTTCAGGATTGCCAGACTTCTACTTCCTGTTTACCGACTTAGTAAATTTTCTAGATCTTTTTATACAAATCTCTAAAAAAATTTTAAGTACACAATGGAATTGTACAATTACATTGTATAACTTTTTTTGTGACAAATTGTATTTGGATCTTCTACTCCAATAGGGAGTGGGGGGTATCATTTTGTGGCCCTCCAGGCCACAGTACCTCTAGTTTTTAGTTCGGCTCAACGAAGTTGAGGGGGGCTATTGGAGTACCCATGGCATTGCCGTCTACGTCTATGTCTACGTCTACGTCCATGTCCACATTTGGGCATATATCTCTGCAACTAAACATGGTACGGTCATCAAACTTTGTATGCAGGTGTATCTTGGGCTATCTCACAGCTTTCAAGAAAATCGGGTCTCTCTGACTTATATTTTACGCTTGATTGATTTACATTCCAGTTTTCAGATGAGTTCAGATCTCATTCACTATACATGGTAGGATCGTTTAACATTGCATATGCATGCAACTCTGATGGTAGGTCAGCATCCAGGCAAAATTAGGTCACTTTGACCTATATTTTATGCTTGATTGATGTACATTCAAGGTTTCAGACGAGTTCAGATCTCAGTCACTATACATGGTAGGGTCATGTAACCTTGCCATGCATGCATCTCTGATGGTAGGTCAGCATCCAGGCAAAATTAGGTCACTTTGACATATTTTCCGCATGATTGATTTACTCTCTAGTTTTCGGACTAGTTCAGATCTCAGTCACTATACATGGTAGGATCATGTAACCTTGCATATGCATATAACTTTGATGGTAGATCAGCATCCAGGCAAAATTAGATAACTTTGACCTATATTTTCCGCTTGATTGATTTACATCCAAGTTTTCGGACGAATTCAGATATCAGTCACTACACATGTTAAGATCGTGTAACCTTGCATATGCATCCACCTCTGATGATAGATCAGCATCCAGGCAAATGTATGTCATGCTGACCTATATTTTCCGCTTGATTGATTTACATTCAAGTTTTTGGACGAGTTCAGATCTCAGTCACTGTACATGGTAGGATAATGTAACCATGCATAGGCATGCATCCCTGATGGTACATCAGCATCCAGGCAAAAGTAGGTCACTTTGATTTATGTTTTACGCTTTAGTGATTTATGTTCAAGTTTTCGGACAAGTTCAGATCTGTCACTATACATGGTAGGATCATGTTACCTTGCTTATGCAATGTTATGCAGAGTTATATGCATATGCACTATACATGTTAAGACCTGTAACCTTGCATATGCATCCATCTCTGATGAAAGATCAGCATCCAGGCAAATGTATGTCATGTTGACCTATATTTTCCGCTTGATTGATTTACATTCAAGTTTTTGGACGAGTTCAGATTCCAGTCACTGTACATGGTAGGATAATGTAACCATGCATAGGCATGCATCCCTGGTGGTACATCAGCATCCAGGCAAAAGTAGGTCACTTTGATTTATGTTTTACACTTTAGTGATTTATGTTCAAGTTTTCGGACAAGTTCAGATCTCAGTCACTATACATGGTAGGATCATGTAACCTTGCTTAAGCATGCAACTGTGATGTCAACATCCAGACAAAATTTTGTTACTGTGACAATGTGCCATAACAAGACGAACTCTAATCATTGATTACCTATGTTTTTAATTAGTGGAACCCACAAAAATAGGAATTTTGACCCAATTTATGTAGAATGATATTTAATGTAACTATTTACAAAATTTCTTGCTTTCTTTTTTCAGTCACAAAGTGGTGCTGCAATAATAAGGTAAATCATTCTTATTTATTCTAATGTCAAAGTAAATAAAAAGACCAGGTATGATAGGATATCCAGATTTAAGTGTCCATGTTTCTGCATTTTGTTCAACAGTTTACGGAAACTGTTTCATTGCTTATTCAATTCATATTGATTGACCGATGTTTCCAGTACTATTTTTATTTCAGACCACCTGGCCACCATGCTGAAGCCAATACTATTATGGGATTCTGTATGTTTAATAATGTTGGAATAGCAGCTAAATATGCTCAACAGAAATACAATGTCAATAGGTGTGTATGCTTTCACCATTTTAACAAAATTCAATACAGTGGTTAAAAAAATACTTGTATTATATCTACTTAAAAGGAAAATTAGTACATGCAGCCATAGTACATAGTCGAACTTGGATGGCTCGAACCCCCAAGGGACCGATGAAAACAGTTCGAGCTGAAGAGGTGTCCAAGATATTGAGGTCGAACTATGTTAAAATTTGAACCAAGGGACCATAGAAAGGGTTCAAGGCATCCATTGTGTTCGAGTTACTGCAGTTAGAGACATCAAAGTTCTATTGTATGCATAACAATGAGATAACTTTGATAGGATTTTATACATACCTGTTTATAGATTCACTATATGTATGTCACATTCTATGCCAAATTTCATTGTCTTACAAGATATATCGAAACATATATTTGAACAGCTTTATAAGTACTTTAACAGAACTTCAGATTTCAGCATCCATAAAAAGCAGTAAATTGTTATACTCTAGCATAGCTGTAAAACACCAATGTCCCTAAATTTGGTCATGACCTGCATTGGATGGTTAAAAATCTGGTCATAACGTGTGACAAACCTTTTTCATCATAATTATCAGCACACTAAATGCATGTACTTATCTTAAAAATGGCTTTATGAATTTCCTGAGGGCTGAATTAAAACCTAAGGATACATTATTCCAAACAGATTAATTAAATAAGAGCACAGACAGAAATTTAAATATGAATATACAAAACATTATCAGGGAATTTAATCCGGGTGAAAATGGATGATGACCTCAATTTTAGGGTTCTTTAACAACCCAATCAGGTTGCTACATCTCATCAGGTGACAGGTGAAAATGTCTTGTCACACCGAACGAAATTTGATTACTCGACAGCTATGCCTCAGGAATTATATATTAGATTCATAGTATATAAGGGAAAATCTAGTTTGATCAATTATATACTTGTGAATATATTTTTTTCAGAATATTAATAGTTGATTGGGACATTCATCATGGAAATGGTTTACAAACTTTGTTTTATGATGACACAAGGTAAAATGGAATTTAATATATGTAAATCAAATGTTTATAAGACTAAACAAAGATATGTGGGCGAATATTAATTAATTCCAAAATGAGCATAAAAAAGAGGTGGTCACATGGATTTCTGTCTTTGCTGAAAGACAATCATATCCATACAATTAAAGGTGCAGTTTTGATTATATGAATTGTTCGGTACTACAGTGAGATTTCTTTGAGAGGCAATTTAAAAAGTATGTATATTTTCTCAAAAGAATAAAACTGTTTTAAATGGCTGGTCAATTTTGCCAGAAAACTTCAAGTTTTATGAAGCAAAATGTTAAAGGCTGCTGGTCTCATTTGTGTGATACAATTGATTGAAAAATTTGGCAGAAAATCTGAAATTGCAGATTATTGTAACCATGAAAAACTGCTTGGATATTCTTGATATTGATTATTGATCCCCACCGCATTGCCCTTGTGAAAAGTTAATGTCTACTATGTCAACAAAGTTAAGATTTTCTTCATTTTTTGTAATAATACCTTCTTTAGAGTAGTTTTACTACTGAACTGATCAGCTAATTTATCATGTCAGATAAATTATTTTTAGAAAAATTTGCACACAGAATGAAAGAATGCAAGACAAAATCTCAGTGTGAATAAACAATACTTGGTTGTTGTTCAACTTGAAGTCACCATGACACCTTCAACAATAATCGCAATGAACCAACAAAGTTACACTTCATTGCAATTTAAAAACAGTCCAAAGCATATGTGATGATAAATGCTACATCTATGCCCCTGTTTTTTTTGGTGAATGAAAAGTTTCAACAAATTTTAAGATATTTGCTCATACAAATAGTGTCTTCAATTGCCAAACAAAAATTTTGTTAATGCAAAATTTGAGCAAATTTTAAAATATATGCTCATACAAATACTGTCATCCCTTGCCCATAAATAATGTTAAATGATAATTGTATACAATGTATATTGTAGTGTTTTATACATATCACTTCACCGCTTTGATTGTGGATCCTTTTATCCTTTTGGAGGAGAAGGTTACCATAAATGTGTAGGAGGAAAAAATGCTCAGGGTTATAATGTCAACATTGCTTGGAATGATGTAAGTAGTATGACCCTTTTACAGCATTGATTCAATTGATGTAAATAATGTCTATATCTACACATACATGTAGTAGAATATGTTGATAAGTAATACAATGCCAAACTTCATTAATGTCTAATTACATATTTTAATTTTTGTTTTCAAAAGCAATTTGTATTAAATCCATTTAAGACCCCAAATGCATCCATAGTTAGGGCTGTAGCTTGACCAATGTATATCTATATTTACATCCCATATTTGATGCAAGTTTTGTGTACTCATGGTAAGTCGTGTAAATGTAAGTTCTTATAGATTCAGATACAATATGTCTGCAGTGACATAAATCATAGTTAGGGGAATACTGTAAACCAACTAATTTTGGCAAGTGATTTATTTTTTAGATCTTCGCGAGTGTAAAAATATCACACAGAGTAATTGTCGTCAATATTGCTAATCGTTATATAAATGCATAAATTGTGAATATTACTCCCTGCGAAGTTCACTGTGAAGGACAAAACACAAAAAATGAACAAATAAAGGGATATGGAGTAGATGTGCATGGGACAAAATCCCTATAAATACATGGTAAGGTAAAGCAAATGGAGCAATGCTTTCATTGTTATCTTCATCTTGAAGTCGCCATGAGGCCTTCAACAAAAAACAAACACTCCCACCTCATAGTAACTTCAAGACGACCCCTAGTACCGGTTTGAGCTGAATTCACTTGCTAAATGTTGAATGACGCTACATCCATGTATCTGTGAACATAAATTGGTTTACAGCTTGTTGCTTCATGCTTGTATTTAAAGATCTATCTGATGTACACTTTCTGTTTGCCACTAGATCAGTGTTGTCACAATGAGCAATGGTTCAATGTTATCTTGTTTGACTCTGAAATTAAAACAACTTCAATTAAAATACCAGAGTTCCTGTGAATTTATTTTCTGCATATGGCCATGTTTCTTCAGTGCAGATCAAAACATTTGGAAGTCCATAAACAGAAATATGTGTAAAATCAAATGGAGATACAAATTGTATGATCTGATAATTAAAAGCTTTACATATAATTTCACTATTTTCTATTTAAGGGAAGAAAGAGTGATGCAGATTATATTGCAGCTTTTCATCAAGTGGTTTTACCAATCTGCTATGAGGTAGGTTTTAGTTTTGTTTGATTTTTTGTATCTCATTTATTTTCAATTACTAAAAATTAAAAGCTTTGACTCCATTTGTTGTTCTTATTTTTAGTATAGAACCAGGGTGAGCGTTTGCCTTCACTTTGCTTCCGTCTTTCATCCATCTGGCTAAAACTTTTCATTCAAAGATCTCTCATATGAAACTACTTGGCCAATTGGAACCAAACTTGGCCAAAATAGGTCCTTGGGTGGTCCCCTAAATAAAGATGTTTTTCAGGTCCCTGCTTTACCAGTATCCAAGATGGCCTCCAACTGGGAACATAGTTTTAACATGGGAACACAAGTTTCAAGATCTTTGCCTCTAAAACTGCTTTGCCAATTGAAACCAAACTTGGCCATAGGAGTCTTCCCCTGCAAAATATAAGGTGTTTTGGGTTAACACTATATCCAAGATTGCTGCCAGCATGGAACATAGTTTTATTATTGGATCATATGGGAAAACACATTCAAAGATCTTCTTTTCTGAAATTGTGGAGCGGATTTGAAACAAACTCGGCCCAAAATAGTTTTTACCTGCGTCACCAACGGTGACCGCAGGTCTAGGAGCCGCTCGACTCCGTCCGTCCATCTGTCCGTCCGTCCATCCGTCCGTCCGTCACGCTTTGGGGGTACCAAGTTTGTGTAATCCGAAACTCCGACACCTTTAACCCAATACTTTTGAAACTTTGCACAGTTATTCTGGACACATTGAAGATGTGCACCATCCCTTTTGGTGAGATTTGGAAAAAAAAGTTTGGAATTTATCCATTGTTGAACTTAGTCATTTTTTTCATCAAATTTTAACATTAGGGTACTGAGTTTGTGTAATCTGAAACTCTGACACCTTATACCTGATGCTTTTGAAACTTTGTACAGTTGTTCTGAACACATTGAAGATGTGCACCTCTCCTTTTAAAGAGATTTGGATAAAAATTGTGGAATTTATGCATTGTTGAACTTAGTCATTTTTTCATTAAATTCATTATATTTTAACATTACAGTACTGAGTTTGTGTAATCTGAAACTCTGACTCCTTATATCTGGTGCTTTTGAAACTTTACACAGTTGTTCTTGACACATTGAAGATGTGCACCTCCCTTTTTGGGCAGATTTGAAAAAAAAATGTTGAATTTATGCATTGTTGAACTTAGTCATTTTTCAGCATATTTTAACATTACAGTGCCTGGTTTGTGTAATCTGAAAGATTAACATTTCTGACTAAATACCTTTGGAAGTTTTTACTGTTGTTTGAACACATTGGTGATGTTAAACTCCCCTTTAGGCCAGTTTTTAAGGCAGGTTCTCTGCCTTCTAGCTGTCGGGTAAAGCCATCTTGAAAAAAGTCCGTTTCAACCAGACTCTTACATTAAGGAGACTACTTTGTATGAAAAGAATCGGAATGATCCAGACTATCGTTAAAAACGTGTACGGCTTACCAGTTATTCATACGAAGGCACAAAAAATAATCCATTCATGTGGCGATACAGTGTCCATTTCATGATAACTACATCGTTTTATGTGTTTATTGTATTTGTTTAATATCTTTTAAGAGATACTTTGCTTTTTTAATCTCAGAGCACTTAAACTGACATTCGAAATTCACGATTCTGTTCATTCATAAAAATTTCCTGTGGCGTGCAGTTTTTATGAAATGATACATAGTAACTTCTAGTTTCGCTGTTGTAACCAGAGTTGTTAACCCTCCCGGTCTCACTGTGAGGCTACCGGTTTCGGCAGCCGGTCTCACGTCTACCAATATGCATCTGAAAGCTCCCGATATTAAAATTTTCTCTCAAAAATATTTTTCCGTTACACCGGAAGTAAATATTGGCTGTTCCAATCACACCCTGCGAGGTAAACAAAGGCCCGGCCTAACAAGATTACGCGAGAACACGAATCAGCTGTGTATTAACGACAAAATGGCGTCGCCTCCGCGAAAAGGGTAGATACAATTCAAAATTCCAAAATAAATGGATAAAAGAGATGGACTTTTTGAGCAAGAGTGATAAATATATACACGCAGTGTTTCTGTTGTGTGGCATAACCTTTGCCTTAGTGCACGGAGGATGAAATGACGTTGTTCGCCATAGAGAAACAGAGGGACACAAACGTAGTGCTCGACTTCGGACTCAAAATGCTGAAATTCTGTTTACATTATTCACAGTAACTTCGGTGTTTTGTTATTTGTAGCTGAGCACAACCTACCATTCTCAGTAGCTTGCACTGATGAGACATAAGTTGTCGAAATGCCCATATGTAGATAGTAAATTTACAGTGACTTCGTTATTGAGTTATTTAATCATATGCAAAAATAATGAAACTTAAGAACTAGATGACTTGACAGAGGAAGTGACAAAATTGGAAATATCAACATTAATTAAGCCACCGAGTGTTACACTTGTACTCAGCCTTGTACTTTGGAATACTTACATGTACGTATACCAACAAAGAGGAGCAAGACAATGAAATGTAAATAAATAGAGTTTTAAATAAATTGCCAACAACCCATATAAAAACTGAAAAGACAACCTAAACCGGGAAGGAAAATTTCGGATTTTAATTCTTGAAAAAATTAAATGTCAAGATTTCAGCAAAACAGTAATAATTACAGAACTTCTGGAATACCCAGGAACCTGCCTTAACAGCATTCCATGCTTTGATTTCTT
>MJUU01043737.1:18585-30632 GCA_002080025.1 Modiolus philippinarum | reverse complement strand
TTTTGTCTATTACAGTAATAGGGCATCTTCGCTAGCCAAGGGTTGCGATCAGCTTCTCTCCTCTTCACCCTTGGCGGATTGAGCCACAATTTGTGAAACATCAGTTTCAAATTATCTCCCTTTAAAGTAAGAATTTCAGTATGATTTATTGTAATAATAAATGATTATTTATTGCATCTAATAATACAACAATTCACAATATATTTGACTTCAAGGAAATAACCCTTCAAAAGTAAAGAAAGATAATTAATCATGGAAATTTTGCAAAATAGAAAAATCACTAAACGCCATATTTTAAGTTTTATTGTTTTGATATATATTCAAAATATGAATGTAAGTTAATTAATTGGCTGCAGTGAAGGTTAACTGCAACCAATCAAAGACGTGGATTTTAGACTACAGAAATCCAGCTTGATCTGCCAAGGGTGAATTGGAGTAGATAGCGAAGATGGTAATAGGGTTGAACTTAAAATAATCTCAATTGTAACTTGCATTTGAAAAATTTTTGGTAAAAAGGTAAATGAATACTTGTTTGAATTGGTAAACCTATACATGATATTCTGTTAGATTGAAAAAAAAAAAACACTTTCTAAGTTGAACATGAGTGACGGTGACGCAGGTCCAGACATGTAATTGGTCTTGTTTAGTGGTCCTCTGTGAAAAAAGTGTTTTTCAGGTTCACCCTTTATCCAAGATTGCTGCCAGCAGGGAACAAAGTTACTGAAACACTTTAAAACGTCTTTTCCCCTTACACTACTGGGCATCGTGGAATCAGTTTAACTTTGGCCTCTTTAACATAGACTGTCTATGTTAATCAAGATCCAGGTGAATGACACAGGCCCTTGAGACCCTATTGTTATGACATTTTAAGATTTTCATATTAAAGATTGATATTTATATTTTCAGTTCTCACCAGAGTTAGTACTGGTTGCTGCTGGTTTTGATGGTGTACAAGGAGACACTTTAGTAAGGATTTACTTATGCTATTATTGTTTAGATTTAAAATGATTATATAGTCTTCATGCATACATTATGGTTAGTCATACAAGATATTTTATTGTTTTGATCCCATGACTTGCAAAATATTGCACATACATGAAAGTTTTTTGAAGGTTTATAAGGGCACGCATCCAGATGCAGGTGCCCTATAGTTTTCACTTTGTCTGTCTTTCAACAATTTTTTCTGTCAAATATTTCTTGGCTTGTATAAGTGGGAATGATTTGAAATTTGGTCTGAAGCTTGGAAATGATGAGTTGTATAGTGTAAGCGATTTTCAAGTTTGTCGGTTGTCTATTTCCTGTTTGCATATACTTTAATCTTTAACTATAAACTAAATTATCGTCAAAGATATCTTGGCTTATATAAGTGGGATTGCTTTTGAATTTGATCTGAAGCTTGGGAATGATGAGTAGTATCGTGTAAGCTGTTTTTAAGTTTTGTGGGAACGCAATTCCTGTTTGCTGATACTTTGATTTTAACTTTAAACTAAATTTTTGTCAAGGATTTTTTACTTGTATAAGTGGGAATAATTTGAAAGCTCATCTGAAAGCAAAAAATGACATAATTTGGTCAAATTACTGTGTAAATTGAAATACTGCATCAACACATTAGCGTGTCAAACAGAATCGGAATCCACACTTATTTTAATTTTACCTTTGATTCCAGATTCAGGATAGTAATTGCAGGTCCTTCCAACAATGCCAGTTTCGACATGCTCTAGTTTATGGTAATATACATCCCTATTAAGACAAGTAATGAATTACATGTATTTAAATAATGATATCTACATACATGTACATGTACTTGCATTTTAATTATATATATTTACTGTTTTTGTAGGGAAATTATAACCTGACACCTAGTATTTATAGTCATATGACATGTCTGTTAAAAGGTCTTGCAGAGGGCAAGGTCATTCTAGCTCTAGAAGTAAGTGTTGATATATATATATTGTGTTCTCTCTGAAAACATTTTGTGATTCCTTCTTTTTGAAGGAGCTTGGTTTTTAATGAATTATGAGGTTTGAATATCAGAATACTACATTTTCTTGTCATTGTTCACTTTTCACTCGTTTCATAATATCTGCAGCTTGCAAAAACTTATAACAGTTGAAACAACTCTGTGCAATAATAATTAAATCTTCCAGCATTGAAAAATTGATTTTTAAAGTTCTTGTCATGCCTTATGTTTTCATTATGACAGAGTAAACAATTGTTATCACATATGATTTCAGGGAGGTTATAATTTAGACATGACATCAAATTCCGTTGCCAGCTGTGTATGTACATTGTTAGGTGATAGTATACCTTCTTTGCCTTCCATGGTACCAAGTCCAGGGTAAGTACCTCTCTATGAATTTTCTAACATTCAACTGACTCCTGTAAAAGAAGTCTCTCCCAATGAAAATTATTTCAAAATCATGCAAAATTCCCAAAATTTGTACTTACCCCCCAAATTTTTATTCCCAATGACCAGATTTCCCAATTTGAACTCGGCTATTGGTTTGGTGTTGCGGGCGTGCGTGTGTGCGTGCGGGCGGGCGTCAAACATTGGTTCCTGGATGATAACTCAAAAAGTTTACATCCAATTGAAATGAAACTTTATATATATTGTTGGGTACCAGGAGGGGAGGAACCCTATTGATTTTGGAGAAAGTAGTCAAAGGTCAAGATCACAGTGACCGAAAATAGACTGAAAATTTGAGAAAAATTTGGTTTCTGGATGATAACTCAAAAAGTTTACATCCAATTGAAATGAAACTTGGTTATGTTGTTGGATACCATAAGGGGAGGAACCCTATTGATTTTGGAAAAAGTAGGTCAAAGGTCAAGGTCACACTGACTGAAAATAGACTGAAAATTTGAGAAAAATTTGGTTTTCTGATGATAACTCAAAACTTTAACATCCAATTGAAATGAAACTTGGATATATTGAGTTTAACATCCAATTGAAATGAAACTTGGATATATTGTTGGGCACCAGAAGGGGAGGAACCCTATCGATTTTGGAGATAGTAGGTCAAAGGTCAAGGTCACGGTGACCGAAAATAGACAGAAAATTTGAGAAAAATTTTGTTTCCGGATGATAACTAAAAAAGTTTACATCCAATTGAAATGAAACTCGGTCATGTTGGGTACCAGGAGGGGAGGAATCCTATTGATTTTGGAGAAAGTAGGTCAAAGGTCAAGGTCACACTGACCGAAAATAGACTGAAAATTTGAGAAAAAATTTGGTTTCCGGATGATAACTCAAAAAGTTTACATCCAATTGAAATGAAACATGGATATATTGTTGGATAGCAGGAGGGGAGGAATCCTATAAATTTAAGAGAAAGTATGTAAAAGGTCAAGGTCATGGTGACCAAAAATAGATTGAAAATTTGAGAAAAATTTGGTTTCCAGATAACTCAAAAAGTTTACATCCTATTGAAATGAAATTTGGATATATTGTTTGGTACTAGGAGGGGAGGAACCCTATTGATTTTAGAGGAAGTAGATCAAAGGTCAAGGTCACGGTGACTAAAAATAGACTGAAAATTTGAGAAAAATTTGGTTTCTGGATGATAACTCAAAAAGTTTACATCCAATTGAAATGAAACTTGGATATGTTGTTGGATACCAGAAAGGGAGGAACCCTAATGATTTTGGAGAAAGTAGGTCAAAGGTCAAGGTCACAGTTACAAAAAATAGACTGAAAATTTCAGAAAAATTTAGTTTCCGGATGATAACTCAAAAAGTCTACATCCAATTGAAATGAAACTTGGATATGTTGTTGAAATACCAGGAGGGGAGGAACCCTATTGATTTGGGAGGAAGTAGGTCAAAGGTCAAGGTCAGTGAAGGTTACAGTGCCTGAAAACAGATTTATATATTGAAATTTCAAGACATGAAACTAGAAAATAGACCTTCTTGAATTTTTAGAATTTTGGATATTAGGTAGGAAAGATAATAAATAGACAATTTTAGAAATATTCGGGTCCTCACATTAACTTGGTCACATGATATTCGAAGTTGCAACTCGGCTTGTGCACCCTGGTGCCATTTAGATTTTTAGTTCACCTCAACGAAGTTGAGGGGGACTATTGGAGTACCCCTGGCGTCCACATCCGCGTCCACGTCTTCGACTGCGTCCGCATTTGGGTATATATTTTAGTAAGTATGCAGTGTAGGGTCATCAAACTTTGCATGCAGGTGCATCTTGGGTCAACTCACAGCCTCCAAGAAAATTGGGTCTCTCTGACCTATATTTTCCGCTTGAGTGGCTTGCATTCAAATTTACATTTTAGTTCATATCTTAGTTACTATACATAGTACAATAATCTACCTGTGCATATGCAAGCATCTCTGATGGTAGGTCAGCATCCAGGCAAAATTAGGTCACTTTGACCTATATTTTCTGCTTGAGTGACTTACATTCAAGTTTATGTCCGAGTTCAGATCTCAGTCACTGTACATGGTAGGATCATCTAACCTTGCATGTGCATGCATCTCTGATAGTAGGTCAGCATCCAGGCAAAATTAGATCACTTTGACCCATATTTTCCGCTAGAGTGACTTACATTCAAGTTTACGTCTGAGTTCAGATCTCAGTCACTGTACATGGTAGGATCATCTAACCTTGCATGTGCATGCATCTCTGATGGTAGGTCAGCATCCAGGCAAAATTGGGTCACTTTGACCTACATTTTCTGCATGACTGACTTACATTCAAGTTTATGTTTGGGATCAGATCTCGTTCACTGTACATGGTAGGATCATCCTGCATTTGCATGTGCATGCATCTGTGATGGTAGCTCAGCATTCAGACAAAATTAGGTCACTTAAACCTACATTTTACACATGAATGACTTTCATTTATGTATACATCGGAGTTCATAGCTCAGTAACTGTACATTGTTGGTTCAGGTAACCTTGCATCTGCATGCAATTTTGATAGTATGTCAGCATCCAGGCAAAATTTGGTTGCTGCGACAACATGCCATAACGAGGGGAACTTTGTAATCGTTGATTACCTATGTTTTATAATTTGTTTTTCTTGTTCGTTCATTCCAATAAAAGACAATATTCTAACTGTTGGCAACTCAATCACCAGGACTTTCTCATCAACAACATGCAAAATGAGGTCATTTGAGATGTCAAATATTGTCTTCTAACTGTTGAATTTCGAAGCAAACCAGCTTTTCTTTTATACCCGCAACAACGCTCGGCTAAAAAGGATATTTTATTCTTCCTTTAATGATGGTTTTCAGTGTGAGACGACCCATGTGAGATCGATGCACGTGACCTCGTCTAAAATTGGTAAATGACCAACCATAAGTGTCCATTTTTGTGATGTTATAATCGTAACCATGACTAAACTTCATAAAATACCCGACGTCACAATGTAAACTACATTCAGTGGCGATTATGTTAATCTCACAGTATAGGTTTCCAGATGTTTGTTGTCATATTTTATGGAAGAAATAGCTACTTACATTCGATCAAGATCAAAATTCGGAACATCTTTCACTCATGTAAGAAATTCTTTGCCTTTTTCTCTCGTTTGGCTGCGCTCCACTCGAGAAAAGGTGGAATTTCTTACATTCATGAAAGATATCCCGATCTTTGATCTGCTCTTAAGTAAGAAACTATTATTCTTCCTTAACTTATTACACAATACTGTTGTATATCTTATAGCTTTAATAATTTTTCTTTATTACAGTGGTGTTAAAAACATTTGTGAGACAATAGATATGCAATCCCAGTTTTGGAAATCCTTACAGTTCAGAGGTGAGTACATCTACAATATTCAAAAATAGGTTTATTATCTTGATGGGAATTCTTAATAAAAAGTAAAATACATTCTGATCTTCATATTCATATAAAGATCTTTTTTTTTCCTTTTCATGCCCTTCTTTAACTTAAAAGTTTGACCAGTTTTACAACTGAAAGTGTTTCACCAGACATTTACACGTACAGTGAAACCTGTCTAAACAGAACCCCTTTGAGACTGAAAATTTTGTTCGGTTTAGACAGGTGTTTAGTTTACACAGGTTCAAAATAAATAAAAATTGATAGATAGGGTCTTGACATTGTGTTCGGTTTAGATAGGTTTCACTGTATAACTGTTCTGAAGACTTTTCATGAAATTTGAACTTATATGGCAGGTATGCATATCAATGGGAAATTCTGATTCAAAGTTATCTCTCATATGTGCCTTGGAACCAAAGATTTGGCAGGGCCTAAAGTTATTGGTCCATCTGTTTATATGAAAGAAAAATAACACGTTGAATATATCCTTTGAATGCTTAGCGATAGGGTTTCATATTTGACGTGTGTTTTCTCCATCTATCTGTTTCTCTTTTCTGTCCTTTTATAAACCTTTACAGCGCATTTCCTCCTATACAGCTAATTGGATTTCTTGAAATTTGAACTTATATGGCAGGTATGCATATCAACAGGAAGTTCTGATTCAAAGTTATCTCTCATATTTTTCTTGGAACCAAAGATTTGGCAGGGCCTACAGTTATTGGTCCATCTGTTGATATAAAAAAATATCACATTGAATATATCCTTTGAAAGCTCAGTGATAGGGTTTCATATGTGACATGTGTATTCAATGTGGTAAGACAATTGAAAGGTCATTTGAAGATTTGACATTGACCTTGGCATGTGACATGCTGTGTTTAAAAAGAAACAATGGGATTGTTTTACCCCTTCCCAAGCTGTTTGAGGGGTATACTTAAAATTCTCTATCTGTTTGTCTTGACTGTTCTTTTATAAACCTTTGCAGTGCATTTGCTGCTATTCAGCTAATTGGATTTTGATGTACACCTAGTTGTAGAATACAATTTGAAGACATACTTTGCAGATTTAATTTTGAAAAGGGACTTCATCAACTTGCATATGCTTTCTGGAAGGTATCTTGTCTGCGCATGTCCTCCTAAATGGCTTGTTGCATTTTTATGAAATGATACAAAATTGTCTCTAATGTTGAAAATCAAGTTTTACTCTGTCAAGTGAAGATGTATAGAATAGTTGAAGTTTTGTTTCTGATCGGAAAATATTGGTGACAATAATGGACAAGCCAGTTGATCGACAAAGTAGGCGTGGCCTAAAATACTTTTTGCCAATATTTTTACATAATCCGTCAGTAGCAGATACTAAAAATATTTGCCTCACGAGATTAAAGAAAACTCGTATAAATTACCAATAAATATATATATATATATCTAGAAGAAAATGTATCCTTCTGCATGAAATTAATTATCTTCATTTTTTCAGTTGACTTGCCAACAAAAGAACAGTTACAAGTAATTAAAGAACAGAAGGAAAATGAAATGAAAGAGTTTGAAGAACAGAAAGAACAGGAAATGAAAGAATGATAAACAGAAAGAACATGAAAGAGTGTAATGACCAGAAGAAACGTGAAACAAAGGAGTAATTCTTTGTTGTTAATTGAAGTAGATACAGGGAAATATGTTGAATATACCTCAAAACATTTATCATTGTTTATGATAGCTTCATAATTATTTATTGATTTAGATTTGTTAATTTTTGTATCAAAATATTGTTTTGTCAAGTACTTGTTAATCTATCTCAAACTGCTTTACATTTTTATTATACACAGATGCATAATATATGTTAAAGTTGCATCTTTTGTTTCTAAAGTAAAATGTCAAAGGACAAGGTGCTATAAGGGTTTGATTTGGCCCAAGATTCCAGTGCATTTCTAAGTTGTACCTCAAGATTTTATTTCATGTTCGTTTCAAAGTTGAGATCCTATTTACAGTAAAAACACCAAAGCTTGTACCAATGACATCACAATAGGTACAGTTCTGACATCATGAAAAGGTTACTTTTGAGAATTTTCAAAGAAATATACCGAATTTGGCAGATTTTTGTACACTTTTCCTGACTGGAAATATCAAGCACATTCAAGAACCAATTAGATATTTTACCAACTTATTGGTACAAATGAATTTAACCTCTCATATAAATATTTTTGTGGTTCTTGCATGTGCTCTATATTTTCTATACAGAAAAATTAGTCAAAATTGGTCAAATTTGTCATTTTTCGACAAAATCTTCAATTTGTCCCTTCTTCTACACTCAAAAACTCAGTTATCATACAATAATTTTGAGAACTGTTACTGTGTACTGAAAAGCCATACCCACAGAATATTTCAATGAGAAAATTCTGTGAATTCAACCAAATTTATTTTTCAGGCCAAATACGGCCCTTATTGTCCCTTCCCCTTTTCTTTCATATTTTTCTCAAAACAATGCATTTATTAGCAGTTTTTAAGAAAAGATCTTATTTATTTTTATAAGCTTAATTGATTTTTATGCTATAGTCTTTTTGTTTGTAACATGTTTACTAGTGTCATCAGTTTTGTTGTTATGGTTTCAGAACATGGTATAAAAAATTATTATTTCTTTTGATGCCAAAAGAAGGTTGTTAAATAGATAGCAATGAAAATTGAAATTTCCCAGTGAAATAAAAAGTGATCATTAACTATGAAATTATTTCTCATAATTGCGTTCTTTGAAATGATGTCAGAAAAGACATTTTCAATGTTGCTGCAGGAAGCATCTCAGAAGATTAACATCAAAAACATTGTTCATAAATAAACATTTTAAATTGTATCTATAAGATCTAAATAATAAAACAATAGCTAATCCTAAATTATGATATCAAACATATTTATCTCATGATCGAAAAATGCTGTGAGTCATCTGTGACCATTTGTTGAATATTTTGTGATAATAGTAATCTTGGATTACTTATCATGATTTTAGTGTCCGTTTACTTCCAACATGATCAGCAAATGTTTTATTATGGTATAATGGTGTGACCCTAGTCATCAGCGTCATCTAACAATGACAGTTGAATACTATATTCATCTTGTTTGGAGAAGTAATTTTTCCGATGTTTAGGATTTCAATAGCTTTTTCAGGTTTTTCCTCAAAAAATGAAAGTATTTTGTATTTTCATGTAAATGTCAAAACCATGTCTTCCAAAGTACATTAAGTTCCCATGAAATAGGAGTTAAACCACTCGGCTCCCCTTAACATAGGTTTTGTGTATAGCCATGCAGTGGATTCAGTGATATTTGTTTACCCTTTCCCCATTTAACCAGTCACCTTAAACCAAAGATATGTACATGTTTCTACTGGGTACAGTGTTACATACAGATAAAAGAAAAATAATAGTAAACAATTCTGATAAAGAGATACACAAGTATGAATTATGAAACTCATGTATAGAGATGCTAGAAAATGGTGATATTTAAAGATACTTACCAGTATAGTTTTTGGAAATTACTAATATATCCTAAATGTTCAAATAGACCTGAATATGCAACAAATATAAATGTCTTTTTATGAACTGTATATTCTTATTCTCAGGAGACAGCCAAATCCTTGTTGAAATTGATGGACAGGTTAACATATTAGTTGTGATGGAGGCAGCTTTAGAAAATTCATGTCATCCTTTTTCATATTTTTACATGACAAATATTTCTTTGTCTCAACCTTTTGCCTCATTTTACATAGATTATACAGATGTACTTATTGTTTCCATAAATTACCATTACTAGTCTGCAATACTTGACTGAGTGTCACACATGTTGTTTCAGAGAATAATATTATGTTAAACTATAAATGTGGTAAGTCAGTCTGTAAATAATTCTCTGGGAATCACTTAATTTTGAAAATGATGTCAAGATCAAGTTGAAATAATTTTGATATGGCTATACAGTAATAACATGCCATACATATCATCTATCTTCAAGAGAGAATAAGATCAATAGGAATCTCCCATTTCAGTTTCTAACTTTCATATCAAATTATGCATTTACAAGCATTTATCTAAACCAGACCTTTGAGAACATCAAACCCTAAGCAAATCAAAAATCACAATACACCAGATCTAGTATCCAAACTTCATTCTAAGCAGAACTATATATTTAATTATAAAACGTATGTTTTATCATTTGTTTAGTTTCAATGTGTTGTTACATCTGGACCCAGTTGTTCAACTCACGGTTTGAATAACCCAAGGTTTAAATTTAACGGTTGGTTAAATTTTTAACCCATGGTTACAAAACTCAGGGTTAAATACCTGTTGCTCAACCATATTTAAACCCGTGGTTATGTAACCGTGGTTAAATAGCTTAACCACGAGTTAAACGTAACCCTGGTTCCCATAATTCCCTATTTCCCTACACTTTGCTTACATGGAAACATGGTTGACTGTGCCGCTTCAGGAAAGAAATGACCTGAACACGAATCAACGGAATTACAAAATTTTAAAAAGTGAAAGATAACGGAATTCTAAAATATAAAAAAAAAAAGAAAGATGCAGTTTTAAACAAATTTCAAATTAAAAAATAATGAACTGATAAAGGGTCATATTGTTTGTTGTATTTTCACATTTTTTGCATAACTGGTCAATTTTTTTTTATATAAATTTCAGATTCAATCATTAGACATCGGATTTTCTACTCTATATTAACAGTTATGTTTTGCGGAAACTGGAAGAGTAAGTCCGTCATTGATTTCAAACTATAGTGGCTTACCAGTTTCTGAACCGCATTGTTTTGAATAAAAAATGTAGGGGAATATCCAGAGATACACAACATTTGAAGAAGATCGTGTCATTCTTTATTTTGCTGGGAATTATATCTGGACAGTGTTAACAACGTAAGTTTATATAACAGTGAAAACAGCGTAAATGTTCCCCCATAAATGTGGAACTATGAACTGCAGTAGGCTGTGTGAAAAAAAAATCGTTGATGTAAAAATATCAAAGCAATATTATACTGTTGTAGGTTCATTTCTTAATACGATTACAATGATATTTCATGCCTACTGAGGTCTAGATCTATATCGTCTGAAGCTGTGAGAGTAATCGCCCGTGAAAAAATCTGGCCTTCTTCAAAAGGCATTGTAAAAGTTTTCTGTTAATCTTTATTGAATTTCTATCTATAATATTTCTTGTTTGTTCTTATAAAATGGCTTTCCTGTCAAATATGCGGATGTAATTACCACCTATATATTATTTAACCCTTGGTTAAATGTTTTAACGAAGGTTTATACCTCGGTTAAATTTAGCCCAATTTAACCGAGGGTTTAGTAATTTTAACCGCCCGTTAAATATAACCAAGAGATGAGCAACGGAAAATAACCGATGGTTAAATTTGAACCCATGGTTACATTTTTAGTTCGCCTCAACGAAGTTGAGGGGGACTATTGGAGTACCCCCGGCGTCCGCGTCTACGTCCGCGTCCGCATTTAGGTATATATCTTGGTAACTATGAAGGGTAGGATCATCAAACTTTGTATACAGATGCATCTTGGGCTATCTCACAGCCTCCAAGAAAATTGGGTCTCTTTGACCTATATTTTCCGCTTGAATGACTTGCATTCAAGTTTACATCCGAGTTCAGATCTCAGTCACTATACATGGTAGGATCATGTAATCTTGCATTTGCATGCATCTCTGATAGTAGGTCAGCATCCAGGCAAAATTAGGTCGGTTTGACATATATTTTCAGCTTGAACGACTTACATTCAAGTTTACGTCCGAGTTCAGATCTCAGTCACTATACATGATAGGATCATGTAACCTTGCATATGCATGCATCTCTGATGGTAGGTCAGCATCCAGGCAAAATTAGGTCACTTTGACCTATATTTTCTGCTTGAACGACTTACATTCAAGTTTATGTCCGAGTTCAGATCTCAGTCACTATACATGGTAGGATCATGTAACCCTGCATATGCATGCATCTCTGATAGTAGGTCAGCATCCAGGCAAAATAAGGTCGGTTTGACATATATTTTCCGCTTGAACGACTAACATTCAAGTTTACATCCGAGTCAGATCTCAGTCACTATACATGGTAGGATCATGTAACATTGCATATGCATGCATCTCTGATGGTTGGTCAGCATCCAGGCAAAATTAGGTCACTTTGACCTATATTTTCCGCTTGAACGACTTACATTCAAGTTTACGTCCGAGTTCAGATCTCAGTCACTATACATGGTAGGATCATGTA
>MJUU01043736.1:3170-19105 GCA_002080025.1 Modiolus philippinarum | reverse complement strand
ATGACATTGATATGAACTGTTTTATGAAAACATAACATGATACGTCAAGTATGACTAAGAGCTGAAACAAAACTTAAACATAACGATGAACGTAAATATATAGACATATTAACTTTGATATAATAACAAATGGAGGACGAAACATTAAGTGATACTATCAAAACAAATCGATACTGAATACAATATGATCTACAAATATAAACATAAATGTTAAGAGATTAACCTGAAGTAATACAAAATATGAAAACTAATTGATATTGAAGATAATATGAACGATAAAAACAAGTATAATGGTAAAAGATCAACACGAAGTGATACAAACTATTAAAATTAATTGATATTACAAACAATATGAACAATATATTCAAGCATCAATAGTAAAACATGAACACTAACTGATACAAGATATATATGTGAACACAAAATACGCACTGATTGAATATTGAAAACAGTAACTTTAAACCATCAACATTAAACGATACAAAACATACAAACATATGAATATTGACATGAATGTTAACACCAAAACACGACACATAACGATAAGTATGGACATAAATACAACAAAACATGACAACATAATGTAAACTTGACATGAAAATGTAAGATGAACACAAACGCAACAAAGTATGAAACCAAATGTGAACTTTGACATCAAAATATAACATGACACATAAAATATGAACACCCATACAACAAAACCTGACAACATAATGATGCGAACTGTTAAATGAAAACATAAGATACGTTGACTATGACCATGAGTGAACAAAAATATGTAAACATATGACCTTTATCTGCAAGAATGATATGGAACACAAACTATGAAAACAATTAGATACTGACGACAAAATGAATGTGTACATCAAATACAAGCATAAATGTTAAAAGACCAACATTAAATGGTACAACATATGAATGTAAACACAAACACATCAGAACATGACAACTTAACAACATTAATGTAAGTTAACAAAGAAATAACGTCAGCTATGACTATCAACTGACATAAACTATGAACACAAATAGATATTGAAACAAAATGAACTACAAATACAAACATAAGGATAAATATGAAGTGATGCAACATGAAATTGAACACAAACACAACAGAACATGACAACTTAACAACATTAATGTAAGCTAAACAAAGAAATAACGTCAGCTATGACTATCAACTGACATAAATTATGAACACAAATAGATATTGAAACAATATGAACTACAAATACAAGCATAAGGATAAATTTTGATGTTTTATTTCAGCTTATTTACATTAATGTCGATATGCTTTCATGTTTTGTATCACTTTATAGTCAAAGTTCACATTAATTTTCATATTTTGTTGTAATTATGTTGATGTTCCATGATTCATATTGCGTTTTGGTGTTCAAGTTTGCATTTGTTGTCATGTATTGTTGTATTTGTTTTCATTATTTGTTGTAATAATGTTCATGTTTAATGTGTCATGTTATGTTTTCATATATAAGTTTATATTCATTTTCATATTTTGTTGTGATTATGTTCATACTTTACATTTCTACTTGTATTTGGTGTTCATATTCGTATCAATGTTCATATGTTTGTGTCACGTAAGGTTAATGTTTCAATGTTTCTGTTCGTATTTTGTATTTACATTCATATGTTGTACCATTTAATGTTGGGCTTTTAACATTTATGCTTGTATTTGGTGTTCACATTCACAGGTTTTCATAGTTTGTTTTACTTTATGTTGATCTTTTAACATCTATGCATGTATTTGTTGTTCATTTTGTCGTCAGTATCTATTTGTTTTCATAGTTTGTGTCACTTCATGTTTATTTCGTCATCCATTTGTTGTTTACATCCGTATGTTGTATCACTTCATGTTGATATTTAACCATTTATGCTTGTATGTATTGTTCATATTGTCTTCAATATCAATTTATTTTCATAGTTAATGTCAATTTATTGTCATAGCTGACGTTATGTTTATATTTTTTTGGTTCACATTAGTGTTAATAAGTTTGCTGTATTTGTGTTCATATATCACGTGTTACAATGTGTTTTCAATAAATTTATCACATTAATTTCACCAATAGTTGTATTTCTGTTCATTGTTAACGTTATTTCTTTGTTTAGCTTACATTAATGTTGTTAAGTTGTCATGTTCTGATGTGCTTGTGTTTACATTCATATGTTGTACCATTTAATGTTGGTCTTTTGACATTTATGCTTGTATTTGATGTTCACATTCAAAGGTTGTTGTTCATGTTGTCGTCAGTATCTAATTGTTTTCATAGTTTGTGTTCCATAATATTCTTGCAGATAAAGGTCATATGTTTACATATTTTTGTTCACTCATGGTCATAGTCAACGTATCTTTTGTTTTCATTTAACAGTTCGCATCATTATGTTGTCATGTTTTGTTGTATTGGTGTTCATATTTTATGTGTCATGTTATATTTTGATGTCAAAGTTCACATTTGGTTTCATACTTTGTTGTGTTTGTGTTCATCTTAAGTTTTCATGTCATGTTTTGTTGTATTTATGTCCATACTTATCGTTATGTGTCGTGTTATAGTGTTAACATTCATGTCAATATTCATATGTTTGTATGTTTTTTATCGTTTAATGTTGATGGTTTAAAGTTACTGTTTTCAATGTTCAATCAGTGCGTATTTTGTGTTCACATATATATCTTGTATCAGTTAGTGTTAATGTTTTACTATTAATGCCTGAATATATTGTTCATATTGTTTGTAATATCAATCAATTTTAATAGTTTGTATCACTTCGTGTTGATCTTTTACCATTATACTTGTTTTTATCGTTCATATTATCTTCAATCTTCATATTATCTCCTGTAGTGTATTACTTCAGGTTAATCTTTTAACATTTATGTTTATATTTGTAGATCATATTGTATTCAGTATCGATTTGTTTTGATAGTATCACTTAATGTTTCGTCCTCCATTTGTTATTATATCAATGATAATATGTCTATATATTTACGTTCATCGTTATGTTTAAGTTTTGTTTCAGCTCTTAGTCATGGTTGACGTATCATGTTATGTTTTCATAAAACAGTTCATATCAATGTCATTATGTTGTCATGTTATGTTGTGTTTGTGATGTTAAGTTGTAGTGTTTTGTTATATTTGTGTTCATATTGATTCAATATCAATTTGTGTTGATAGTTTGTATCACTTTATGTTAATACTTTAACATTTATGCTTGTATTTTGTGTTCACATTCATAGGTTTTCATAGTTTGGGTCAATTCATTGTCATAGCTGACGTTATGTTTATATTATTTGGTTCACATTCGTGTTAATGTTCATAGGTTTAGATGTTTTATATCAATTTATAGTCTTAGTTAACTTTATGCTTATGCTTGTAATTGTAGTTCATATTGTCTTCAATATCTATATGTGTTCATAATTTATGTCAGTTCACAGTCATAGCTGATGTTATACTTCTGCTTTTAGAATTTCAGATCACACTATTATCTTCAGTATCAATTTGTTTTCATAGTAACACTTAACGTTTCTTTCGTCTTCTACTTGTTATCATTCATAACTTAATATGTTTATATGTTCATAGTCATGGATAAATTTATGTTCATATCAATGTCATTGATGTTTAGTGTCAGTTCATAGTCATAGTTTCATTATGTGTTTTCAATAAATTATGATATCAGTATGGTTAGGGTAACAGATCTAATAAGGTTAAGGGTTAAGTTATGAAAAATGATTAGGATTAGGGATGGCTTAGACTTTGCTGTGCTTAATAAAGCCCAAGGTTAAGGGTATGGGTAATGTTATACATGATCAAAAAATAGGGTACGATAACAGTTCAGTTTAGTTTAGGGATCCTTTTGTTAGGGTAAAACTATTGGGGATGATACCATTATTAATGTTAGTGTTTGTTTGAAAGCTTTAAGTTAGGTTATCATTAATTAATAGATAAAATAATGTCAAGTTTAAGATTAGTATTATTTAAACCATTTGGGTTAGGATTACATATATATTAATGATTAGTGATAAGTTATAATCATCGATGTTCAGGTTAGGGTAAGATTTAATGAAAGTTAGGGTAAAGTAGTTCAGATTGGAAAAAAATAAATCATAAAGTTGTTTGGGTATCTAATAATTAGCCAAAATAGAAATAACATCAAAATAATTAAATAAATAAATAAAATAATCATGAAAAATCAATAGAAGAAAAAAAAATAATAAAGAATAATAAATCAAATAAAATAAAATAAATAATTATAAATATTGGTAATAATAATAATAGTAAATAAATAAAAATAAATTCAAATAATAAACAATAAATTGAAAATGAAATTAAAAAAAAATAATAATAAAAGTAATAATAAATTAAAAAAAATTAATGAATATAATAAATATTAGTAAGAATAATAGTAATAAAATAATAATGAAATAAATTATGATAAAATAAGATTAAAAAGAATAATGAAATAATTACATTAAAAAATTAAAAAATAAAATAATAAAAAAAAGAAATAAAATAATATAATAATAAATATAAAAAATTAAATTATAAATAAAATAAATAATAAAGAATAATAAATAAAGTAAAATAAATAAGAATATGAATGAAAAATAATTTAAAAAATACAAAAGTATAATGAAAAAGAATAAACTATAAAATATAAATAAAAATAAATAAATAAAAATAAAAGTTGTCATAGCAACTTAGGTTAGAGTTGGATCAAAGGGAGATTACACGAGAATATTAAAATAATATTCGAAAATAAATAATGAATGAATATAGAGTTGTCATAGCAACTTAGGTTAGAGGTAAAAGGGGGGTAACTCAAACAAGTTTAGCAACTTAGGTTAGAGGTAAAAGGGGGTAACTCAAACAAGTTTGAAAATGGAAAGTAACTATGGAGATATAGAAGAAAAATGGTTAGGGTTAGTCATGAATAAAAACATTACTGATCTAACAACAGAAAAGTTAGGGTTACTACCAGGATAAGTGTAAGGTTGGGGTTAGTACAAGGATAAGTGCAAGGTTAGGGTTAGGACAAAGACGAGACCAGTGGACATGAACAGAAGTAGGGCGAGACCAGTGACAACACTATGAACAGAAGTAGGGCGAGACCAGTGACAACACTATGGACAGAAGTAGGGCGAGACCAAAGTAGAAGGCGAGACCTAGGAAAGTACCTTGGATAGTTGTAGGGCGAGACCAGTGACTACACATGGACTGGTGAAGTCAAAACCAAAGACAAATCACCCAGAACGAGGTCAAAGGTCAATGAAAAACTATAACATAACAAAAAGGTACAGTCACTGGATTGTAGAGACAATGGTTAAGGTGTAGTAAAAAATAGATTAGGGTTAGGGTAAAAGCAAGGTCAAAGCTGGGATAAACACGAGACCAGTGGACATGGACAGAAGAAGGGCGAGACCAGAGTAGAAGGCGAGACCTATCAAAGTATCCTGGATACAGGTAGGGCGAGACCAGTAGGCAAACCCGTTGACAATACCAAAGACAGGGCAAGGCCAATGACACACTTAGCACCTCGTCAATGACGATTACAGCGCCCTCTATAGGGGTCAAAGGTCAAATACCCAAACTAATTTGCATATTTTAAGGAAAATTGAGGGAAAATGAAAATATTTTACAAAGAATGCACTATGGGAGTCCTCGACAAAAGTGATCTGAGGTAACCCCCTATACTACTATAATGACATTCGAAAAAAGGTGAATATGAAAAAGAAAGGAAATGGGGGTAAATGTCAAGGAGACAACATCCCATATCCAGGTTAAAACGACCCAAACAAAACATCTAGGGGTCACCATATGGTCTTCAACACAGTGAGGAACCTCACACCATATAGTAAGCCCTAAATGGCCCCGAAAAGGTAAAAAAGTGAATAAATCAATGGAAACAAACCCCATCCAATAACCCAAATATCAAGAAACTGAAATTTTATAAGAAGACAAGGACAAGCCAATGACCAACATATTCCTGACTTGGGACAGGCGCAAAAATTGCGGTGGTGTTAAACTCGTTTTCTTGGATCCAACCCCCCCTATGTGTGGTGAATGGCTAAAAATAAATACACAAAAATGGCTAAAAATAAATACACAAAAAGACTCACAGAAAAAAATCAAACTAGAAAAAAGTTATATCATAGTCAACGGAAATTATGTCCTTAGCTAGCTGTCAGTAACTGCGAGCATTTGTCCAGACAGTACCTGTGTGTATTGTCTTCATGTTTTATGTACTTCATTGTAAGGGTACTCGTCTTGATAAGTTGGACCTTCTTACATATCAAATTTCAATTGAAATACTTCTAAATAGATTTGGTATAACAACATCATCAGTTATGAAAGAAGAACATGAAATTGTGCAATGCCAAATACTGCCAATATGAAAAATTGTTTAAATTTAGTTATGGTGTAAAGCATTTAGGGGATGATCAATATTTTTGCCAACAAAAACCAGAAGTAAAGATTTAACAACAATGCTGTATTTATATCCTTTATGAATAAGTTTGTTCAACGGATTAATAAGTTTGGAATGACAATTTTTGAATTTATGCGCTTTGTAAATGATTGCCATAGAAGTTTGGATGTGAAATGCCCTGATGTATAAGAGCCTTGCATGTAGAACCAAATTTTCTGAATAAGTCAATGTATCTATAAGAAAATTTAGAGAATGTTTTTATCAATTTATGATATCTAAACCCTTTTCAGTGAGACAAAGATTTCGGTCGTTGAAGTCAGAAACATTACTACATACTCGTGCATATCGAACAAGTTGTGAAATGTAGACCCCGTAAGAAGGGGCTAACGGAACATCGCCGTCGAGATGGGGGAAATTGACTATAGGGAATGAGAAATCATCCCTTTTATCATAAACCTTAGTGTTTAACTTTCATTGATAGATTGATATATCAAGATCAAGAAAAGGAGTATAATCACTGCTGCTATTGGATTTATTTAAAGTAAGTTCTGCAGGATAAATTTCATCTGTAAATTTAGAAAATTCAGGATTATTTAAAGCCAAAATATCGTCCAAATATCTATATGTATTGTTAAATTTATCCACTAAATGCTGTTTAGAAGGGTCTTTTTGAATTTTTGCCATGAATTGTGACTCGTAGCAATAAAGAAATAAATCTGCTATGAGAGGTGCACAGTTGGTATATAAGTTTCTTTTGTTTCTCAACAAAATATACAATGTTCTGTCTCACTATACAAGTTACCTATTTGTTACTAGAATTCTGTGGAGTAATTTATATTGAAATGCTCTGAGGATTGGGTCTTCAGTTATCATAATAGGCAAACTAAAATAAAATTCCCATTCCTCATTTAATTGTTCTGATTCAAGTTTTTGAGTCCATTTGTCCTGAATATTAGTGGGTTTTTCTTTTATTTTCTCTATGAAAAGTTTATAGAAATATTTTTTTTAAAATTTTGTCTATTATAATTGTTTTCTACTTTCAATTATTGAATTTAATTTAGAAATATTTTGGGAATTTAAAATTTGTTTCCACTGATTTGGTACTGCATGTAAAAGTCCACAAGATTTTAAGAAATTAGTTTGTATGTTAAACTTTATAATAAATTCTTGAAACTTATGAAAAATTGAATTCTCTTTCATTAAGTTATTTATAAAAAAAATACTTCATTTTTTTTATAAAATTGTCCCCCAAAATTGGTTTTCCTCTTATTCTAATATTATCATTAAAAAATAATGATTGAGACAAAACTTCACTGGGGGTTGTTGGTGCTGTGACATGTGATTCCTGCAATGTGGTGCATGCTGCAAATACATCTTGCCACAAAGGAATAATTTTTTTTTTTTTATATTTGTAATCGCAGATCTGGGAAAGTGCCAGATATTCTCACCACCATACTTTACAAGCCTACCTGCTAATAATATCTTCCAGGAGGAGTTATTTGAGGGATCCAATATCTGTTTAATCTATGATAGCTTAAGTGCTTTTATAAAAGATTGGATATGTGGCATCTAAACACCACCTTCTTCATAATTTGAAATAAGGATATTTCTCTTGATTTTATAACCTTTCCCATCCCAAACAAATTTTAATAGTACAGATTGCAGTTCTCTTAAAAATCCATTGGTGGGTCTGAATACAGAAAAACATTGAACAAGAATGGGTAATGCGAGAGTTTTAACAACTGTAAAATCACCATAAAAAAATCAAATTTCTTAAAGATCAATCATCACTTAAAAGATTTTTGAATTTCTGTAACTTTTCCTAATATTTATCTAGATATATAATCGTTTTTGTTAAACAAAATTGAATAAGAAGCACCTTGAAATTCTCCGAATGATTCCACATAATATTTTTGTCTGTATTTCGTTCCAAGCCACAGCCCCTCTTGTCCCAATCGACACAACTTGCGTTTTATCGAAGTTTGCTCTCAGACCTGATCGGAAGGCGAATAAATCTATCTTATTTAAAGCCGCATTTAAAGACATTTCAGTATTATCAACAATCCAAATTGAGTCGTCAGCAAACTGACTAAGCAAACATTCCGAATTTGTTATTTTTATACCATTGATGCCATTGTCATTATATTAAACAGATTTTATTTGCAAAAAACAGGTGCAAAAAGGGATTGGAAACAAGTTAGATCAACATTAGATACGTCCTCTCCCTTACAAAAATATATAAACAAAGTACTTTACAATCAAAATGACTATTACAATGAATAGATATACAGTGCTTGTACAGTAAGACATAACCAATCACACCATTATACCATACACCATACACCATGCACCATTACACCATACACCATGAACCATTACACCATATACCATACACTATCACACCATACACCATTGCACCATGTACCATACACCATACACCATGCACCATACACTTTACATCTTACACTATACACTATGTCCAGTACAATGTATTTGCATTTTGGTTTTTATTTTGTAGTGGCCGGTACATACAACAAATGAATTTTATCTTTTTGTAGGACAAAATGAAGATTTATAATAAAAATTTGTATCGGCGAGATCTCATTTTTCAGTCTCAACTCTAGAATACTTTCCACAAAGCTTGTTATTTACAATCGTGTAAATAAAATAAAGGGTGATACAGATTTTCGTTTGCCGTATTTTATTTCGCGTGTTGCTTTTTCTCGCTTTTAAAATGTCATTTTTGCCCTCATCTTATTTATTAAGTATTCCTTTTATATCTTTCGATTATCGAGCGTACATTAACATATCATTATAAAGGCGGCAAAGGCTTAGGGTTATCATCGTACAACGTCCATAACCTTTTTTTCGTACACCGATCTTATTTCACCAGAAATGTACATTGTACACGAGAATTTCGATATTTCTTCCATCAAACAGAACCTATTTCTATTTTGTATACACCTTACAATGACCCATTCCTTTAAAACCCTCATTAATCATATAAATAGAGAATTGGAATACTAGGTGGCATTTGCACCATTTTGCATACTATCTGTGTCACTATTGCAGCATATTTCCAGTAAATTTGTACAAAATTTGAGTACTAATTGGTATATACATGATATTGTATATTATCGATATCCCTATTGTTGCATATTTTCAGTAAATTTGTACCAAATTTGAGTACTAGATGGCATGTACATCATATTGCATACTATCAATATCCTTATTGTTGCATATCTCAGTATATTTGTACCAAATTTGAGTATCAGATAAAATTTACATCATATCGCATAATATCGATATCTCTATTTTTGCATATTGTCAGTAAATTTGTACCAAATTTGAATACTAATTGGTATTTACACCATATCGAATACTATCGATATCCCTATTGTTGCATGTTTTCAGTATATTTGTACCAAATTTGAGTACTAGATGGAATTTATATCATATCACATACTATCGATATACCTATTGCTGCATTTTTCAGTAAATTTGTACCAAATTTGAGTATTAGATGGCATTTACACCATATCCCATACTATCGATATCCCTATTGTTGCATGTTTTCAGTATATTTGTACCAAATTAGAGTACTAAATGGCATTTACACCATATTGCATACTATCTCTATCCCTATCGTTGCATATTTTCAGTAATTTTGTGCCAAATTTGACTATTAGATGGCATTTACACCATATGGTATTATATCGATATCCCTATTGTTGCATATTTTCAGTAAAATTGTACCAAATTTGAGCATCAGTTGGCATTTAAACAATATCTCATAGTATCAATATCCCTATTGTTGCATATTTTCAGTAAATTTGTACCAAATTTGAGTACTAGATGGAATGTAATCATATTGCATACTATCGATATCCCTATTGTTGCATATTTTCAGTATATTTGTACCAAATTTGAGTATCAGATGGAATTTACATCATATCGCATAATATCGATATCCCTATTGTTGCATATTTTCAGTAAATTTGTACCAAATTTGAGTACTTATTGGCATTTACACCATATCGCATACTATCAATATCCCTATTGTTGCATGTTTTCAGTATATTTGTACCAAATTTGAGTATCAGATGGAATTTATATCATATCCCATACTATCGATATCCCTATTGCTGCATATTTTCAGTAAATTTGTACCAAATTTGAGTATTAGATGGCATTTACACCATATCGCATACTATCAATATCCCTATTGTTGCATGTTTTCAGCATGTTCAGTATATTTATACCAAATTTGAGTACTAGATGACATTTACATGATAATGCATAATATCGATAATCCTATTGTTGCATATTTTCAGTTAACTAGTACCAAATTTGAGTACTAGATGACATGTACATCATATTGCCTACTATCTATATCCATATTGTTGCATATTTCAGTAAATTTGTACCAAATTTGAATACTAGATCGCATTTACACTTGAGTTCTAGATGGCATTTACACCATATGGCATACTTTTGATATCCCTATTGTTGCATGTTTTCAGTATATTTGTACCAAATTTGAGTATTAGAGGGAATTTACATCATATCGCATACTATCGATATCCCTATTGTTGCATGTTTTCAGTATATTTGTACCAAATTTGAGTACTAGATGGAATTTATATCATATCGCATACTATCAATTTTCCTATTGTTGCATATTTTCAGTAAATTTGACTAAATTTGAGTATTAGATGGCATTTATAGCATATTGCATACTATCAATATCCCTATTGTTGCATGTTGTTCAGTAAATTTGTACCAAATTCGAGTTCTAATTGGCATTTACACCATATCGCATACTCTCGATATTCCTGTTGTTGCATGTTTTCAGTTTATTTGTACCAAATTTAAGTACTAGATGGAATTTATATCATATCACATACTATCAATATACCTATTGCTGCATATTTTCAGTAAATCTGTACCAAATTTAAGTATTAGATGGCATTTTCACCATATCACATACTATCGATATCCCTATTGTTGCATGTTTTCAGTATATTTGTACCAAATTTGAGTACTAGATGTCATTTACTTCATATCGCATACTATCAATATCCCTATTGTTGCATATTTTCAGTATATTTGTACCAAATTTGAGTATCAGATGGAATTTACATCATATCTCATAATATCGATATCCCTATTCTTGCATGTTTTCAGTATATTTGTACCAAATTTGAGTATTAGATGACATTTTCACCATATCGCATACTATCAATATATCTATTGTTGCATGTTTTCAGTATATTTGTACCAAATTTGAGTACTAGATGGCATGTAATCATATCGCATATTATCAATATCCCTATTGTTGCATATTTTCATTATATTTGTACCAAATTTGAGTATCAGATGGAATTTACATCATATCGCATAATATCTATATCCCTATTGTTGCATATTTTCAGTAAATTTGTACCAAATTTGAGTACTACATGGAATTTATATCATATCGCATACTATCGACATCCCTATTGCTGCATATTTTCAGTAAATTTGTACCAAATTTGAGTATTAGATGGCATTAACTCATAATGCATACTATCAATATCCCTATTGTTGCATGTTTTCAGCACATTCAGTATATTTGTACCAAATTTGAGTACTAGATGACATTTACATCATATTGCATAATATCGATATCCCTATTATTGCATATTTTCAGTAAACTAGTACCAAATTTGAGTACTAGATGACATGTACATCATATCGCATAATATCGATATCCCTATTGTTGCATGTTTTCAGTATATTTGTACCAAATTTGAGTACTGGATGGAATTCATATCATATCGCATACTATCAATATCCCTATTGTTGCATATTTTCAGTAAATTTGTACCAAATTTGAGTATTACATGGCATTTACACCATATTGCATACTATCCATATCCCTATTGTTACATATTTTCAGTAAATTGGTACCAAATTTGAGTACAAGATGACATGTACATCATATTGCATACTATCAATATCCATATTATTGCATATTTCCAGTAAATTTGTACCAAATTAGAGTACTAGATTGCATTTACAACATATCACTATCCCTATTGTTGCAGGTTTTCAGTATATATGCACCAAATTTGAGTAATAGATTGCATTTACACCATATTGCATGACATCTCTATCTATATTGTTGCATATTTTCAGTAAATTTGTACTAAATTTGAGTATTAGATGGCATTTACACCATGTACTATACTATTAATACCCTTATTGTTGCATCTGTTCAGGAAATTTGTACGACATTAGAGTCACAGCAGCTAGACAGTATTCTGACAAAATGGCATATACTATGCATACATTCACTCCACATCCTTACATTTTTCCTACCATATACGTTGCATGGTTTAGACAAATGTGTGCCAAATTTGAGTTTTAGTTGACATTTGCAGCAAATCATACTAAATATGAGTGTTTGTAAATTTCTTGCATGTTTTAGGGAACGATTTCGAGATCATCCGGCCTTACAACAGTCCGGCCCTATGCCAGTCCGGCCTTATGACAATCCGGCCTTGGTCTATCCGTCCCTGTATTGTTAATTGATATTATATCGTTGTTTTGTTCGGTTTGGTCATGATATCGGAGATAGAAAGTCGTAATATTTATTGTTCAGGCTTATATTGATGCATCTATTGGAAATTTGTCATAAAAGATTGCTGCAGAATCCGGGTGCAGAATATAGGAACTAAGGAGTTTTCGAAATCGTACAGTGAGGGATAGCCTCTGAACTATGTATCAAGTTTATTTTTATTTGAAATGTTAGCAATGCAATTGCAGACTGAGAATGCCGAAAGAACAAAATTAAAGTGGATTAAATAAACTAGAGTCCAAATTCACGGCAAATATGAGAACACCAGAAACAAAAGACCATAGTCACGATACACAAACATGCTAAATATAACACTAAATCTTCAGGACACGAGTTTGCTTTCCATTTCCAAGGTAAAAAATTAGCATATGAAGTTGAATTTTTCATATTGCAAAAACAAATTCAACTTCTTAAAACAAATTTTCGCGGAAAACAACAGTAATAGGTAAATTATCGTAAGACCTGATCTACTTTTAGGACAGGGCCGGATTGGAATGAGGCCGGAAAGTTCAGGGCCGGATAGGCAGGGACGGATTTGCCGTAAGGCCGGAACGTCTTGTTACCTTAGGGAACATTATGCCAATTTGGAAAATGTCATTTTGCGCACTGTGAGTATTTGGACATCACTATACGTCATATCATAATATTTTCTCGCAAGTTTTCGGGATTGTAAAATTGTTGAAAAAAATATTACTCTTGTCAAGTTTATGGCAAAATTTATTGAAAAATATGTCATGACCCAGCGCGATCTTCGCGAACATAATTTTATTGTCCATCGGCTTTCGGCGGAAAATTAAAAAAAATACGTTAAAATACAAATTAAAAAGATATGTTTTTGCGGTTTTATATTCACGTCTTCGGTTTTAGTTAAAAAATAAAAAGATAGTATGCGTTTTTTGTCACTACATATTTTTTGCGTATCTTTTGGCTAATAATTATCATTTCATGCTGGGACTAAGTCCCAGTTTCATGGTTGTAGAAAATAGCCACCTGCTGGCGCATAAAAAGCACGATTAATTTTCTTTATCACTGCTTTATAAGGTTAACATATTTTTGAAAATGTATTTAATTTCAACTTTGATTGCGCCAGTCCCAAGGGGCCATACAGTTCATTGTCTCTCGTTCACATCGTGTCGCTCGATCGTGTATCTGGTGTATGGACCAGAGTTACCGAGTACAGAGTATGGGTTATGATGCATGGTGTATGGTTCATAGTGTATGGTGTATGGTTCACAGTGTGTGGTGTATGGTTCATGGTGTATGGTGTATGGTTCACGTTGCAACACCATACACCATTACACCATACACCATGAACCATTGAACCATACACCATGCACCATTGAACCATACACCATTACACCATACACCATACACCATTACACCATACACCATACACCATAAAATGGTTATGTTTTACCCTACAAGTACTGTATAGAAAGAACATATTATCTCAAGTAAGATGGAACAAACACTTTTCAGAACATAAATATAAGTTGGGGGACTGGAGTAGGTGTTATCAAAGCTCAGAAGAAATGAAACTGTGGTTTACGTTAACTGAGCGCATTACTTAATCGATGACTACCTGCAATAAAAGAATACACTTCTAAATATTCCAGTATGTTATAAATCAGTAAGATTTGTGTCACCAGCTAACAGCAATTCGATAGTTATAGGATATATATGTAGCCTATTAAATAAATAAATCAACACGACTTTGTTCATAAAATGGACAATCCATAAAAAAATGGATAACATCTTCAATGGGATGGCCACATTAAACATGCTGGACTTGATTTTATATATACACGATACAGATCCGCATTAAGGGAACTACACACATGCCTTAATTTAGTATGAATATACTCAAGATATGTGTCTTTTTGCACGTGTCATAAAGAGAGAATTAAGCCAGTCATATCTTCAGGGGGTGTAATATGAAATCCGTATTACACGGCTGTGTAAATATAGAATCCACAATCGCATCGAGTGAGAAACGACATTTCTACACTAGAGATAGTTAAATTTTCAAATATTTTAAAAGCGAGGCTTGCCGAGCGTTTAAAATATTTGAAAATTTAACTATCTAGAGTGTAGAAATGTCGTTTCTCACGAGATACGGTTCTGGATTTTATTTCTCTAATGATTTCAAGGAGATTTTTTTTACAAAAACATGCCCCCCCCTTTTCTGATGATCCGAAATAAATGTGTTCTTGGAAGTGACGTCATCAGGCATGGTCGCCTTTTTTCATGACGTCACAATGGTTAAGTCGGAAAACGGCAAACATATTTGACGTCATAATTGAACTTCATCCAATCACTTGCCGAGAACAACATTCTCTCCAGAGAGGAGAAACATATTTCTCCAACCGCTCAGGAAACGTGAAAACAGGACAGAAATTAGAGAATATGAAATCCGTATTACATGGGGTAAAATATGGATTTTTCAAAATGGCGACTGACGATTTTCCAGCTCACGGAATAAACAAAGATTTACATATTTCAGTATAATTTTACGGAATTAAGTTATAAAACAATTTATCCATTTACTGGGAACAAGCAACATTTTTGCGGATTTTTAGTGTACACCCGTCACAAGTTTCTTACTTGTTCCAGTTAATGACCCGCGTTGTTATGAAAATACTTTGTCGGTTTGTGAAGAAAATCACTAGTGTTAGGATGTTCACCTTGAATCAAGTTTCAGTTATTCCAGGACCTAAATTACTAAATATAAGCGTTGGCAATAAATGTAAGTGTTTGTCACATTTATAAATGTATAAGCTATGACGAAACCTGCCTTATCTCAATGATCTCATTTGAATGATCTTTTGTAAAAATATTTCAAAGCAATTTATTTACAACTTTCAGTAAAAAAGTGCTTATATCT
>MJUU01043735.1:2985-13041 GCA_002080025.1 Modiolus philippinarum | reverse complement strand
CAAATTGTTTATTTTTTCATCCCGAAAGATCAACTGTAACGGAAAGTGGTCGTCTTTACGGGAAGGCCGCCGGAGACTCCGTTGTTCCGCAAAATCCTTCAAAAGCTAAGATACAAATTTGAACTGAGAAACGTTAGAGTAATCACGGCGTCCGCCGCCCATCAACTTAACGGAAGGATAGATTCTCGTCGTTTACCTTGTCATTTCACCTACAAACCCGAACTGTTTCCCGCCGTGATGTTTCGGCGCGAGCAACTTCATTTCATATGTCATTTATCCGGGTAAATGATAATCACCTGTGTCAAAAAAGATTAAGAGATCACACGACATTTATCCTGTGATTTTGGAATCGGAACTGTACGTACGAGAACCGTAAAGCGATATTCAACAGTGAAGGGAACATTTTTATTAAGAATACAATTTTATATTGATCAAGACAAGGACTTTGTCTCGCAATAAGTAGCGCGTCTGTCTCAAGAACAGAAGGTTGTGTGTTCCATCCACGTCGGAGTCATACCAAGTGTTTGGTAACTTGAAATGTAATCCAGAGCATATAGTAGTGAATAATAAAATACCGAAGTAACTGTTAATTTAGTTTCTGCATATGCGCATTTCGACAACTTATGTATCTTCAGTGCAGATCAAATCAAAATATTTTCGAAATCCATCAACCTAAATATGTGTAAACACTGATTGAGTACAAATTGCCAAAGAAATCAGAAAAGGAAATTCAAAATCAGCTAAGGACAGAGCAGCGCAAGAGGGAGATACTCTTTATGTTTTAACAAATTTTCTTAAATTTAGATATTGGAAATTTTAAAATAAATCGGTTTTCGGGCCAGCACTGAAGTACTGGGTATTGGGTTGGTGTGTAATGATGAACAATAAAGTGTCATTCATTAGTTGTGTATCAAGATTCAAAAACAATAGAATTATAAACTCTAATTTTTTAAGCGAATTAAAAGGAGAGCGAAATCTTCTTTTCATGGTTTCGAGGTATGCAGTTAATATTTTTATACTTCTTCTTCCCGATAGTTTCCATGGTTAAATAAAAGTCGTTACAGCGTAATTTGAAAAAAAAAGACAATAGAACTGGCAAGACAAGGTATCAAAGTATAATGCGACTCAAAAACAGCTTATTACTAAAGGCATTTCTCACCCTCGTTTTTACGGAAATGTCAAAAATGATAAAACATCCAGAAAAACTGGGACATAACTTACATTCTTTACGTAATAGGGGATATTGACCGGATATTCTTCATGATTCCGTTAAATTGGCTTTGGGATCCAATGACCTGAAGATTTTACAATTGTACTGGCCTCTCACTGATACTGCCGATGTCTACTGAAATCCATGTTGATTCTTTACCAAAGCCTTTAGGAAGTTTTGAGTTTGATTATTATTCCGTATTGCGACAGTATTTTACCAGCAGACTAGGCTCCTTGAGCTAGCCGGCAGTTTAGCGGCGAGCACTCTTCGACCCATCTTTCTAAATTACGTGTTGTCTATTGTTTCCTTTTAAAAAGTGGTCTTAGAGTTAGTGGTCCTTCTGTATTGGATTTGTATCCGTATTTGTATGTTTATTATACTATAGGGAAACGGGATAGAGAAAGGGGAGGTTTGGGTACCCATTAACCGGTTTAACCCTACCACTGGCTGTTGCCAGTGCCGGTACCAAGTCCGGCTATCACGAGTTCCTATCGTTATCTATGTTCGTCTTTTGTCATTTTATTGTTTTTCTTGTGCAGTTCCCTGGTTGATTGTGACATGTGATAGTAATGTTCGGCCATTGTAAGTGTTTCCTGTTATCTTCCCTTCATTAAGAATCCATTCACTTTGTATAAGGTCATGTTATGCGCTTTATGCACAGCGCCTCTGAATCTTCCCTTCATTAAAACATTGAGAAGTCTGCCCTCTAAGTCTATATGTGTTTGATGGAAACGTCTACTGCATTTGGGTCCCTTTAGGTCACGTGGTCTTCATTAAGTCTTCTGTAATAACGACGATTTTATTAGTGAATCCAACCTGTATATGTTAAAGAATTGTTGAAGTAAATGAGTGTCTTTGCCAGAAGCGAACAACAATCACCACCACCAATACCACCAAAACAGTCACCACCACCACCACCACCGCCACCGAAGATTATAAGAGTAGTCGTATCGAACGTCCGATGAAATTATGGACTATTTCGTCAACAGTGCCAAGTTGCAGCATCTTTTTCCTGAAAACAGGGGAGGGAAGTTCAGAATCCGTCTACTTTGATCGCATTCGATGAATGGCAGATGAGAGTGTGCACCCTTCGAAACGATTCGTACGTCAGAGAAGTCTGCCTTCCGCTGCTTCAATCCGTAGCCACGAGAAACGAAGAGTCAATGGAAGTGGTCTTCGACAGACCGCTCTACCGCCTGGCCACTACCACCACTACAGAAGATGGAAGTCAGTTTCCGGTTTCGACACCCATTCAACATGGTCGACTACGTTCCGACATCCTGCGGCAAGACACATTTCATGAAAGAAATGTTACGGAGAGCCCGTGCGACGTGCAGTCCGGTCCCGGAGTAGATTGTCTCGCTCTACAAGCGCTGGCAACCTCTTTACAACGAAATTGTAAGTAGTGGCTCCAAAAAGTGGAATTCATTCGCGAAATCCCGCTCGATTAGACGCGGACCACTACTTTGACGCGCGGACCAAGGACTTGCTCGTGTTGGACGACCTGATGTCGACCTCGGTCAGAGATCCCAGCATGAACAATCTCTCCACGGAAGGATAACATTATATTGTCGGTAGTCGCCATGAATCACAAGTGAAGACCCTAACCGATGTCTCGCCCGTCCCTGTTGGCCTCTAAATAAATGTGAAATCTAAGTGAACTTATCAGAAAACTGAACATGCTCACTAGACTGTGAAATTGAGGTCAAGGACTAAAGTCACCTGCCAGATTGACATATACTACCAAAGACAAAGCTACATACCAAATATTAGCAACCTACCACTTCTAGTTATTGATCAAGGACAAAAGTCACCTGCCAGACTGACATGTACTACCCATGACCAACATACATGCCAAATATTATCAACCTACTACCTCTACTTATTGAGAAATGGACTTAAAAAGAGAAAATTAACGTGGCCACTAGACCGTGAAATTAAGGTCAAGGACAAAAGTCACCTGCTAGGCTGACATGTACTCCCCAAGACCAACCACTTACTCTACATGGTCACGTGATGCACCATCCTATTTCCAAATATGGCCATGTTTGTCTAAATCGATTCTCGAACGAAAATAAAGCGTTTTCCATATTTGGGTATATTTTTCCAAATATGGTCATGTTGGTCTAAATCAATGTCCGGGCAAAAATAAGGCGTTTACCATTTTGATACAAGGTTAAGTAATACCCCACCCATTCCAAATATACTCATTCAAGTTTATATCGATGTCCAACTAAAAACAATGCATTTTCCATATTTGGGCGTGTTTTTCATATATGGTCAGATGTCCCCTCGGGTTCTTTTCCTTATATGGTGACGTCTTTTCCTATCCCGGTGACATCGTGTAAGGGTGCCTAATATTCTTGTCGTCCATAGAAATATCCAGTTGTATGACTCATGGATCTGAGTCGTAGGGGACGCGTCTATTAGGTCAGATGGTCTGAGTCATACGTCAGCTTTCATGAATCAAGGTAAAGTCAAAACCGGTAATGTCAAATCAGGGAAGACGCGAATCTAGCTGAAAATGTCAGTTTTTATTTGTGACACTGACATTTCATATCTATCTAGGATGTCTTGGTGACGGCCATAGAATATTTACATCGTATCTACCCCCAATGAACTTGAAATTAAAGAGACAACCGATACACCCGATTCTGCTTCATACCTTGACCTTTTGTTATACATTGACGAACATGGACGTCTGAAATCTAGATTATATGACAAACGTGATGATTTTAACTTTCCAATTGTGACCTTTCCCTTTCTCTGCGGCAATATACCTGTATCCCCAGCATATGGAGTATATATTTCACATTTAATTCGTTACTGTAGAGCGTGCAGTACATACAGTGACTTTGTGGAAAGAGCAAAAGCGCTGTCACAAAAACTGCTGAGTCAGGGATATATTCAGCCTTTGTTACTTTCGTCCCTTCAGAAATTCTAAGGCCGTCACCACGACATCATAGATAGAAATGAAATGTCAGTGTCACAAATAAAAACTGACATTTTCAGCTAGATTCGCGTCTTCCCTGATTTGACATTACCGGTTTTGACTTTACCCTGGATTATCACACCACTGACAGTGTGACGGGTGCTGAGCACAGAGCAGGACATGATTACCCTTCCGGACCACCTGATGTCGCTCTCGGTTTTTATGGGAGTTCACACTGTCAGTGCTTTAGTTTTTTGTGTTGTCTTGTTACATTTTAGTTTTGTCTTCGTCAATGATGTCTGTGGTACCGATTTGTCCTTGTACATGTTTGAATTCTAAGTGATTACAAAATCTTTTCAAAATTTCATCTTGGTACTGTTTGAGGGTTAGAGAAGTAACACATACCATGGTTCTCAATTGGTTTTGTCTCAGGGTTAGAAAATGACAACAACCAATCAGTAACCTAACAGATTTTTCAAAACATGCTTCACTGACCGTGTGACGGGTGCTGTGTGCAGAGCAGGACATGCTTACCCTTCCGGGGCACCTGATGTCACTCTTGTTTATTGAGAGTTCACACTGTTAGTGCTTTAGTTTTTTGTGTTGTATATGTAATGTTCGTGTGTTTTGTGGCAATGTGGTGTCTTTGGTCTTCCGTCTTTTGGTGTTCTTGCTTTTGCCTTGTCTCTGGACTTTGATTTGTGTATTCTTGTGCTTTGTTCCTTCGATATTCTACTGCCGTTGTCATGTTACGCAAGTCATAGGGCACGCGTTCCGACCATATTAGGTCAGCTGATCTTGATGGATACCGTCACGTCATATAGGGGCGGGATTTGACCTTATTTGGATGCGCCACAGCACCACGTGTTTAAGGGCGGTATCAAAACTGAACAGACCCTACTACTAGGAAGAATTTGCGAAGGATCATTTTCATATTAAATTGTGTATCATTTTTGCCCTTCTTACGACTATCCTGAGGACATCTTGTTTCATGGTGTCATCTTTGTCATTTCTTCGTGTGTTCATCGAGGACATCTGGCATCTTTCGGTTCATGAAGATAATACGACGGAAACCAGCAGTTGCGCGAATGGTTAAGGAAGGCAACACGACTACGTGAAGATCTCGCAATGCAGTAGTGTATCCATTGTTTTATTGTGCGATGTCATTGAGACATGACCACGATGTCGACATGACCACGATGTCAGCTAAGACAACCGGTGGATTTGAGTAGCTGTAATGTTTTTTCATGTGTAACAGAACCATTGAAATCAGTCAGTCCTGGGTATCTCTACGAACGGAGAAACTTAGATTTCCAAAAGCTCAATATAGATTCATAAAGTCTGTTCCTGCAGTATGGATAATGCCTCATCCTGGAACTAGAGAATGTGTCTGTAAGCCACGGATGCCCCGCCAAAAGATTAATCGCAAAGGATAACCTAATCATAAAATGTAAGTCAAAACCACTTAATTGTCATTGATGTGGGCAGTACTCGCCAAGGCAATTAATTTGATGAAATATCATGGTCCTATAATGTGTAGTTGTTGAGTAAATTGAACTTAAAGGCAAAACTTAACCAAATTCACCGAAGCATAAAATGTAGGTCAAAGCCACCTAATTGTCAATGATTTGGGCAATACTGATCAAGGCAATTAATTCAATGAAATATCATCGTCCCATAATGTGTAGTTATTGAGAAATGGACTTAAATTCAAAACTAAACCGAAGTCACTGAAGCGTAAAACGTAGGTCAAAGCCACCTTATAGTCAATGATTTGGGTAGTACTCATCAAGGCAATTAATTCAATATCATCGTCCTATAATGTGTAGTTGTTGAGAAATGAACTTAAATTCAAAACTTAACTGAAGTCACTGAAGCGTAAAATGTAGGTCAAAGCCACCTAATTGTCAATTATTTGGATAGTACTCTTCAAGGCAATTTGATGAAAAATCATTGTCCTATAATGTGTAATTGTTGAGAAATGGACTTTGATGTAAAAGTTAACCAAAGTCACTGAAGTATAAAATGTAGGTCAAAGCCACCTAATTGTCAATGATTTGGGAAGTACTCATCAAGGCAATTAATTTGATGAAACATCATTGTCTTATAATGTGTACCAGTAGTTGTTGAGAAATGGACTTAAACGCAAAACTTAACCAAAGTCACTGAAGCATAAAATGTAGGTCAAAGCCACCTAATTGTCGATGATATGGGTAGTACTCGTCAAGGCAATTAGTATGATGAAATATCATTGTCCCATATTGTATAGTTGTTGAGAAATGGACTTAAACACAAAACTTAACCAGAGTCACTCAAGCATGAAATGTAGGTCAAAGAGTCAAACTACCTAGTGAACTATGTAGTACTATCAAAGATCTACCTACTGACCTATTATCATTGTTCTATCTCTTACAGTTTCTGAGAAATCGACTTTAACGCAAAACTTAACCGGACGTACGGACGTACGGAAGGACGGACAAGGGTAACACCATATGCCTCTTCCACATTCGTGGGCGGGGCATAAAAATGGCAGAGTTATTGCATTTAATGCATTTCAAAGAATGTGATTATGACCTTTTATAATGCCAACATCACCCCTTCAGTTCACGTTTGAAATTGACCATGTTGTTCGGAAAATGCCTAATATACAAGTCAGGAATATGACAATTAATTTCAACACTTACATTATCGAGCTATTTTTTTTCATGTATGTATTTAAGTTTAAAGGACTTTGGAATATGACTTTGAGTAAGTTTTTTGAATACTTTTTATTCTTACGCTTCGCCTATGTACTTTTCATGATTTTGTATTTTTTTAGGGTGGTGTGGAGCAGAGGAGGAAACCAAGGTCTATTTATGTCAGGAGATGACTTTCTCAAGAAAGAACACAAAGCTAGCGCCACCTAAGCACTTTCCTTTACCAACTGGTGACAGAAGATGGAGAAGGCCTTCTACAATGCAAGACTTCAGAGAGACCTTAACTATGATATATTGCAAATGATAGAGGTTGACAAATGGAACAAAAAATAAATCTCTCCCTCGTGGTCTGAAACTACTTATCACTCTACGACACCTTGTCTATAGTGAAAGATATCCAAATCTGTTCACCAAACTTCATGTCCTTTTTCATTAAAGAATCGGCGATGCCTTCTAATCCGAGATTGGAGCTGAGGTGATCCAGTGTCCTACAACTGAAAGAAAACCAGCGTTGCTATGCGTTGTTTTATCCAGAACTTTCGTTCTTTGGATGGCAAGCTTGTTCTTCTTCTCAATGCCCTTATCGATACAACTACAAGTTTCTCTTGATTGATGATAGCTCTTCTAATTCCATTAATAGTGCCACTATCTACAATGGATCAATACTGAAGAGGAGTCTTTACTTAGTGATGACGTTCCTATCCCAAACTACATAGGATTGGACAATGCCATTGGGCACATGACACTAATGGACCTATTTTCTATCGGACATATGGACCATCGTGTAAGAATATTTTGCTACAGACCCCTTAAGAGCCAGGCATGTAGTAAAGAATGTCTATTGGAGTCTGGAATACAAAGTTTTTTCTGAGGACAATGAGCCAGAGATAACTACCAAGTTTGTTATATGTGGTTAAAAGGGAGGTAATTTTGATTTAAATATCAAAAGTCAATTGACATTCTTATTACAATTATGTCCACTTTGAACCATACAAAACTAACTTGGTACAGGGAGATAATCGACCGAGGTTTCTCATTGGCTTTGTAGTATAAGAAGAAAAATACTTTGAAAGTATTCCTATATGATACGATGTTAAACTTCGTCCCTCGCTGGGCACAGTCTTGGATAGGGTTTGAACCTAAAAAAAAACACATTTTCTTTGCATGTATCCACCTCATGACTACTATGGCCAAGTCTGGTTCGAACTTGGCAGTTTAAAGGAGATTTGTCCCCATATGATCCAATATTGAACTTTGTGCTCCTCTAGCTGCTATCTTGGATGGAGCTCTGACTTTTAAACACATATTTTGCGTGGACCACCTAAAGACTATTATATATAAACAACACCTGCCCTAATGAATGCCCGTAACAACACTAATTATACAGTCTAATTAACCTGTTTTTTTTACCTGTTACGGTGCTACTTCCGTTGATTGACATGGCAATTAATAACCGTGCATGTACGATAATTTACCCTGGATGATTTTCAGTGGCAAAATACGATTGTGGGAGAGTTTGCAAGAGACCTTCACAAAAACGAGTTTTGTGTCTCCCGACCGGGAGATCTAGTTATTGCAAGAGAAAGTTCTGTTTTGTGCCACATTGCAAGAGTCTTTCGGGATAACACCCTGGCTTTGTATTCTAAGCGGGGAAGATCTTCTAAAATATTTCTACATTGCCCAATGTTAACTTTGTTCCAAGCTGGTGGCCATCTTGCATAAAGTGCAAACCTGAGTAACATTTTTTTTTTGCAGAAATACACCAAGAGATTAGTGTGGCCAAGTTATGTTCCAAATGACAAGCAATTTCAGTGGAAAGAGCTTTGAATGTATTTTGCCAAGGGTTAAAATGTTAAACTATGTGCTGGTGGATATCCTAGTCATCGAGCGAATCTTAAAAGCATGTTTATTTTCTGCAGCGGACCATATAAAGTATACTAGTATTGTGGTCAAAATTGGTTCCAATTTGCGAAGCAATTTCAGAGATCTTTGAAAGTATAGAATCCAATGTTTTTGATAAAGTGCGAACCTGGAAAAACCTTTTCCACAAGGGACCACCTACAGACCATCTTGTCCAAGTTTGTTTCCAATTGGCCAAGCAGTTCTTTAGAAGAATAAGTCTGAATGTGTTTTTCCATAGGATTCAATGGTGGCCATCTTGGATAAAGTGCAAACATGAAAAACACCCTTTTTAGGGGTCCACCTAAAAGACCATTATGGCCAAGCTAAGTTTCAACTGGACAAGCTGTTTCAGAGATCTTCGAAAAGTGATTTCCCATACAGTCAAATGTTAAACTATGTTCCCACTAGTAGCCATCTTTGTTAAAGAATGAACTTGAACAAGAGTCTCTCAAGACCCTATATTGCTGACTACGGCAAAGGTTGATACATATAGGTAAATAAACATCCAAGTTAAAGGGTCTAATTTTCCATCTAAGTAAAGAAACCTTTATGTTATATGGCACTTCCACAAGGGTTGGATCTGCAGGAAGAAATTTTAAAGCAAACTAATGTGCAAAGTTTATTTCCAACGGGCCAAATAGTTTCAGAAGAGAAGATTGTATTCTAATTCTATAAATATTTTCCAGTAGTATATGAGCACAGTTCAGTTAGCATTTGTAGTGGTGGAGCGTGGTGGAGCCGGAAGTGACGTAGACCGGAAGTGACGTGACCGGAAGCGGAAGTCACGTGACCAGAACACGCTGGTTTCAAAGTTATTTGCAGTGCTTAAAATCATTGAAAATCTGTTCTGTAGGGTTACCCTACAAAATTGGATGTGGATTAGCGGGAGGAGACTGGACTTTATATTATAGAGCCATTGAAGAATGCTCAGCATCTACCGGTATCAAGTTTGTAATTTTTAGATCAAATGTTTGAAGATGCAAAACAGAGACTTGAAAAGATGAGAGCTGTGTTTGAAGACAAAGAACCAGAACTGAAACGGATGAAGGTAGTTACAGAATCCAACCAAGTGGATATTAAGAAGATGGACATACTAGTGAAAGAAGAACCAGCACTTAAGACAGAAAACTTAAATTGACCATTATGTAATGACAGAAAAATTAGAATGTTACTGTGATTTTGTTTAAATGAAATAAAGAAATGAAAATGTATTGTCAGGGTTTGTTATTATTATGCCCTAAAAGGATAAAGTGATAAACCACCGATCACAATACCCCATCCCAATCACAACCCACTACCACCAAAATCATCTCCTA